>JAWZYT010002997.1:47500-90000 GCA_034508575.1 Petrolisthes manimaculis | reverse complement strand
ATATATTGAAATTTGTCTAGAAATATTCATCCCTGCCATTTAATTAAAGGGAATATACACTTTTGGTACAATGCAGTGATTTGATTCCTCCAAAATACAAGTATATATATATAATGGTATTCTGTTGCTTGGATCATATAGTTGCTTCAGATTTAGCAACACTGTCCTTTCTCCTTTACATCAATCCTTCCTTCTCTACGTACTGAAACTTCTCTTTACAATACTTACACATCCGAGCCATGCACTTAATAACTCACCTCCATTGTGTTTGTGAAGGTGATGTGAACTGGCAGCACACGTCTAGTAAACACACAACACCTCACCAAGCCTCGCATCTCACGCTACAATACCAACTACTCGCCAAAATCCTCATAATAGTAGTAATAGTAATAATAATAATGTTCAAGTCAATATATATATATAGTAGGCTTATATCAGAGTCCTTTCACGCAATGTTCTTTAGATATCTATTGAGTTTATAGGAAATTATATGTATTTTAGTAGGCTAACATTTTATCTTAGACAAAATTTGTTGACTTAGGCTAATTACAATATTTGCATTTTGATCTCACACCATTAGGGTTTTTTGTGTATTTATATAAGCCCAATAATGTTATTAGGAATCACTATCATAATCATTTCAAATATCACTGAGCTTTCGTATATGTAAAATGTTAATTATCTAGTATTCCCTATTTCACTTCTTGTGCATTAATTAAACTTGTCGCTAGTCACACAAATGTACCGTGTTAAAACATTTCTTTCAGTCAGTCAGTCAGATTTCTTATATCACTATTTTTCTTTTCACATGACCTTATTTTAATCAACCAGTTTTCTATTTTCACATGACCTTATTTTAATCAACCAGCAGTTTTCTATTTTCACTTCCTTGTTTCCCCTTCTTTGTAACACTGTTCGTGGTACCGTTGTAAAATACTTCGCTTCGCTAGTCATGCCATCTGATGATCATAATACAGTTTCAATTTCCACCAACAACAAGTTTTGAAGGAATATTTTCGTTTCACTTCTTGAACACAATATGCACCTCACTCACTAGCTGTTTTTATTTTGTTTCCTGGTCAGAGGAGAAAAATAATGTCAAACAAAATTAATAAAATACAAAAAATGCGTTAATTAAATGTTAGTGTTTTCTGCTGGTCCTCAAAGTTATCAAAACAATTATATCTCTTTGAGGAGGATTCAGCTATAAACACCTACTATTATTCGCAATGATTGATGTGTTTCAGCAAATATTGGTCAGTAACCATATAGTGTAGATGTCATAAAAGTGAGTAGCCTAGTAGCTTACCGGTTTTAATTGAATGTCAGTAACTTAATGGATAAACATGTGAATATGTATTACTTAATAAAATCAGTCTTAATACGTAAATATCCATGAAATCTGATAATCTTGTAAAATCATAATCAACGGTACAGTAAATGTATAGAATGATCATGATATGCGATAAAAGTAATAAGTTACATAATAAATATTTATGAAGCAAGAGTTTTGATGCAGCAAATTAAGAATAAAGGTGTTCTCTTGTGAATACACACACACACACACACACACACACAAAAGTGTAAACGTTGGGAGATTACGAATATACAGTTTTTCGACGTTAAATACTAAGAATCTAAGTTAGCTATTAAATAATTATGCTTGTGAGTGTTTACGTGTGTGAGTAAATTCGAGTGTGTATTGTACCGGTTAGGCTATACAGTGACGCATCCAGAACCAAAGACA
Organism: Petrolisthes manimaculis; assembly: GCA_034508575.1. Classification (NCBI taxonomy): domain Eukaryota; kingdom Metazoa; phylum Arthropoda; class Malacostraca; order Decapoda; family Porcellanidae; genus Petrolisthes; species Petrolisthes manimaculis. The sequence goes on along the minus strand of JAWZYT010002997.1, from coordinate 88,253 downwards.
AGCAATGCTCTCTATCACCTCAATAAGTAAAGTAAACAACCAACCAACCAACCAACACCTCACAAGAGAAGTCAACCCACACACTGAGGATGGTCATGTTGGAACGCTACACTTGTTGTTGGTTGGGAGGTGGCCAAGTCGTGTGTGTCTGGTGTATCCATCGGGTGATACTTGGCAACCTTACCACACCACGCCCCATCTTCCACACACACACACACCTGTCCACCCTCCCTTACCACACCCCATCTTCCACACACACACCTGTCCACCCTCACTTCCCACACCCCATCTTCCACACACACACACACACACACACACCTGTCCACCCACCCTTCCCTCCCCTCCAAACCTTACCACACCCCATCTTCCACACACACACCGCCCTTCCTCCTTTTCCCCTAAATTCCTCCCCCACCCCTCCCTCTTGTCTATCTAAAGTCAAAACCATTTATTCCATCTGTGTAAATAAATGTTTAAGAGTTACGGTACATATATATAATTCCAGGCTACACCACGTACAGTATGAAACCAATTATTTTTTAGTCTGATTAGGCTACAACACGACCAATAACAAACCCATTTTTTTCCCATTCTGAATGCATGTAGTAGCATATAGTATTAAGAATTTATTTTATTGTTGTTAATTTTCTTCCAGTTACATACAATCATTAATAATTTGACATTATTTTGTCAATTTTTGTATTATTATATATAATATTAACTAGTTTTGCTCTACACACACAAATATTTGCACACTTAATTCTCTCTTTATTCCACCACATCATAATTTTTTGCATCTCGTCCAATTATAAATAGATGAAAATATAACCACTTCACTCCATATTCTACACATATTATAAGTAAAGTTTGTGTGGACGCTGTACAAAACTTGAGCACTAGCTGTCAACATTCCGTACCAAGATATCTTTCCTGGCTGGTCACACTCGATTTTTTTATGATATATATATTTTTTTTAGGAATTCCAGCAGTACCTGTTTCCCTCCATCCTCTCCTTCTCCACATATCTCTGAGCTCTCACTCCCTCTTCCACATATCCCACTATACCTCTTCCACCTCTCCTCTTCTCTCCCTCCGCCTATTCTCTATCCTTTGTTATGCTTGTTCGTGTCCCTTTTCTACCATTTTCTCATTTCATTCCTTCTTCCATATTTATCATCTCTTTTATTAATTCACTTTTATTTTTACTCTTTCCTCCTTTACTTCAACCTTCTAATGTATAATTATGTATCATCCTCATGTTTCTTCTTTTCTCCTTCTCTCTTTCCTTTATTTTCATCTTTCACAGTCTTGCTTCTCTTTATATCTATATTCTATACTACCTTCTCTTTATATCTATACTGCCTGCTGATCTGGGGCCGCTATGCCTGGACTAATGGACTATAGGTCGTTGGCCCAGCTCGCCTGAAATAAATCTTCAATGAAAATGAATTGAAGGGGAAATTCAGAAATCTAAAAACATGTCGTTCCCTGACTTCCCTCATCTGTAAAGTGGCTCCCTGAAGTCGTTTAGTTGTGATGAGCCTGAGCGGGTTGGGGCGTGGCTGATACCATGAATTAACCCAAACAAACAATCTGCTGGTTTGGGGCATAATTTGTGTCATTAGATTAGATTTTCAACAGCACCATATTCTTTTAACATTTAACGTTTGGGATGGCAAACATGTAGGCTACTGTACGACGCAATTAACTTTCGACCATTTAATACACTTGATCAACAGGTTACTTTCGGGTTGTTGTCAGTATTCCAACAATTATAAAACGGCCGACACCTAACGATTTTCCCTCGAAGGAAATTATAATAATTCCATATATAATTACCACATATTACGAAAGTCTGCGGTCTGAAGCAGGGAGAAAGCAAGCTATAGTTGTGATTGGGATTCATAAAAGTGTCCTCCTGCATCAGTATAAATAGTATATATATATTGACTAACACGTGGCGACTTTCTACAGCTGAGAAAAAGTGCCAATAACTAACTGTGAGCGCTGAGAAACCACAGCTAAGGTCCACAGTTTAATTCTACACCGTTCAGTACAAATCCAACAGTCATGTGGCAATGTAGCACAAGTTAGGGTTTACGGTATATACACTGGGCTAAAAAATAAGGAAGAAGAAAAAGTACCTGTCCAAAATTAAAGCTAATTTTCTCCCAAGTAGCGGGGCCAAGCTGGTCAACCTGTTTACACGCCATAAACATCAAGCAAGGGTGGTGGAGTGGATGGGTACCGCCAGTAAGCTAAATTTCACGCGTGTGTGTTTGTGTGTGTGTGTGTCAGACGGAAGATGATGATGATGATGATGGATTGATATTAGGCGCCGCAACACCTAGGTCATATAGCGCCAGAGAAAGGTGATAGAGAGGTGTGACAGCAGACAGGAAAGAAATAAGGAGGGAAGGTGTAATGGGGTACGTATAGTTATAAATAGGAAGGAGATATAGGGAAGAAGGAGGGAAGGTACTGTCAGATGGAAGTGACAGCTAGCGACCTTCGTTACGGCTTTCGAACCAACTATCCAAAATTGGAACAAAATAAGATAAAAAATAATAAAAAAGTAAAGCCATCCCAGAGAGAGAGAGAGAGTAGGGAGAGATACACAGCAACAACAACATTGAATGGAGTGGCTGTGAAGTAGAGGGAAATACTCACACGCTCTTACTCTCTGATACCATGGGAAGAAAAATGATCTGGAAACTGTGTCACATTAGAGATCTCATTTCGTTTACCACAACATCATCTCATTACCAGTACATGCAGACACATCAATAATACTTTCACTGTCATTAGTTTATTCTCTCTGCTATAACGAACGTACGTCATTTGTTTACAATTGATGGATGTTCGAAGCTGACTGTTCACTTACTTAAACCTATACTACCTTTAACTAGGTTTTATTTGTCTGGGTTGACTAAAAAAGCAGTGTTGGAAAAATGACAAATGAATCCTAATGACAATCGATGTTTACCAACTTAATTTGCCTGCATGAATATTTCAGTACGTGTGATTATAATAAATCTTTATTCCCTTCAAAGTAAATGCAAATCACAACATTATCTTACAATTGATAATGTAACAACAGCATATTTAAAATCTTAATAAATGGAATAACAAAGGTCAATGTTTAATTAAAGGATTCATAACATTAAAGATGACAATCTGTTAATAATGTTGCTGCTTCTCTTTCTATTTATGCCATTATTAATTAAGAGTCTATGTGTTTGTTTGTGCGTGTGAACTAGGCATGTAATGCATCTGTATACTATTATTATTATGTAATTGTAGATTAAATTCATGTATACAATAACAACAGCCTATTATATGTATTGCTATGAGCTCGTGTGTGTCTCGTGTACCCATGAGAGAGAGAGAGAGAGATAGAGGGACTGGTACTGGGAGTTGTTAACCTCTGGGCCAGCCATACTGCCTCACTGTCGCCACACACCGTAATCACAGTACAGTATTAGGCTACCTCTCACAGATGTGTTCGTCTGCTTCGTACAGGTAATGACGTGTATCAAGTTATAATGAGGCAGAAAGGTATAGGTAACCAACACTTTGAATCAAACTCCACTTCCTCAGTCACCATCTATATCATATAGTGCGACACATGTGAAACATGTGAAACATAATCGCGTGACATTGCATAAGTCATTGGCTAATGACAGCATTCAGTCCCGAGGATGAGACATAAAAAAATGAACTGAGTTTGTACAGAGTAAAATAAAAAAATCCCCCAAATCCTTATCCAAATCTTTCCCAAAATATAATCATCTATTTGTTGCCAGTCACCAGGATCACCTTGGACAAATATTCACTATGGATATTATCCATTGCATTGTCATTTCAATTATATATATATATTTAAAAAGTCACAGTTTTACAATTAGTTTTTTTTAATTGTCACTCATACGGTAAATTTATGTGCATGAAGGACAGTTCTGAGGTCATCCTATGTTTTCAATCAATCTGTGTATTTGTGTAATGGCCTTGGTGAATCTGTCTTTGATGGTGTCATAACACTGGCTGGCTTCAAGAGTAGGGCTAATAAGTTTTTATTGAGCTAACTACTCATCTTTCTTTCTCTAAGCTGTCTTCTTTTCTTCAAGTTGGATTCATGGAGCTGGCCCAGGTCCTCGGATGGATAGAATGCTTACATAATTAGTTGCATTCTCTCCCAGCATTGTGTCTCTGGTCTATTTTGATAATAATAATAATATGGGCAAAATCGAGCTGCAAACAATTTTAACAAAGTAGGTTTCACTGGACACTTATTGGGTCCCGAAGGTAGCCGCGGTCCAGGTTAGGTCAGGTTAGATCGTCTGGCGACAAGAATTCATTACTACCTCTCTTATTACTAAATAAATAATAATATATAATATTATTATAGACCCACAGGAACAAATCAACATAAAATATTACCAAAAATTTCCTTTCAATCGACACTTCACTTTTTGCAATATCTAATAACACACAGACACACCAATGGCTTATTAAAATATCTGAAAGAACTAACCAAAGCAAATATGATTGTGTATGTATGTATGTATGTATGTAGTGTTGTATTATATATATCTGTTGTGACTTGTGAGTGAGTGTGTATGTATGTGTGTGTGTGAGGATGAGAGGGTGAACTCCGGGTAATAGGGTAAAATGTTGTTGCCGGTGAGCCACTTTATCCGGTTCTGAGACAGTTAACGGGACCTACAGTTGACCGCAGGGTGTGGAGGGTGGGAGGGGAACTAGACAAGACAAGCAGGGAGAAAGGTGGAAAGACTGGCAACAAACTAACGGTGGTATGTATTATTAAGGACCCAGTGAACGTGTATGATACTTGGTGGCTTCCGATTCCTCCTGACTATGCCACGAAACACGCTCCTTCAATATACAATAGGTGTTTCGTGGCAATATTTGAAGGACTCACTAACCTTTAATTTTCTAACTACATCACAGGGTCCCTTCAAGACTTCAACAACAACGGCACCACCTGTAGGACAGCCTAAATAACTACTGGTAAGTGCCAACTGGGTCCGAGTGATCAGGGTCCGGATGTTAAGGACGAGTTTCAGAGTTATTTTTACAAGGAATATCATGAGGATGGGTGGAAATTAATAAATGATGGAATATAAACAAATAATCAAATACAATAATAAAACATAAACAGACCCGATCGAGGGACTGCTTTCGGTAATGTCTTACGAATTCGGGATTAACTAGGGCTAAAGAGAAAGTTCTAGAGTAGTGTAAGGATAAGTAAAAGAAAATGCCATGGACATTAGGGAATTAGAAGTGAAGGAGACAGAAATGAGGTGGAATGGCAAGGGAGCAGCTATAATGGCCGACAGTCCCGGCATAATTATAATCCTTGACCACACTTCCCCTTACATCCACAGTCCGTGCTTACATCGTGATCAAGGACTATCTGCCGCGACTGTATGTACAGTTGGACACATGAATGGGTGGTACAGCCCAAGTGAAAGATGGTCAATTTCTCCCAATATCAAGTTCCTTAGTGCCAAACAGGAGACATCAGGGGCAGAAGTCGGTATTGAGGATGGTAATAAAAAGCAAGTACAGCCATGGCTGATAGTGCTTGATCAGGGTCCACGGAGTGTTGGTGAACAACGGAACAGAGTTCGAACAAGTGAATTTTCCAAACCATTCTCAACGTTGAGAGAGGTTTAGAAGACTCACTTTTTCGAACTCTGTTCAGTTACTCTCCAACACTCCTTGGACCCTGGTCAAGCACTATCAGCCATGGCTGTACTTGATAATAGACACTGGTTACTCAAATGGGACAAGTATCTTTCACCTGGACTGTACCACCCATTCATGTGTCCAACTGTACGTGGGAGAGATAAGCATAACATAGCAAAGGAAGGTCGGGAATTTGGCTGTGGGAAACAGAAATAAAGTAAGAATGAGAAATAAGAATCTAAAGCGAGGGGATGACAAAAAAATAGCTACTTTGATTTAATGGATAGGAAAGGCAGACAGATATTCGGGGAGGCATTGTTTATATGGGTCGAATGTGAAAGTAAAAAAATAGGCCTGAAAAGCATAAGCCTAAGAAGGTATTAAGGTGGAAGGACAGCCCTCGTCCTTGTTATGCGAGGGAGAAGGTGGGACGGCAAGCACAAAGGAAGTTAGGGAGAGTTGAATAATTATAAGGGATGCTCTTGGGTTCGATGGGGCGCCAAATCCCTTAAACTCTTGAAGTCTTGCCCATATAGGCTACTACTGTCAAGTGATGGTCTAATGTACTGCAACCTGGTGAATAAAAGCGAGCTATTTGAGTTAATTTTATGAACCAAAATTGCACACACCAACAGCTATAGTTTCGAATCATTTTTCGAAGCCATCTCATTGGAAGGTGTTGCAGTACATTAGACCACGACTTTACCAGTCGTACAAGAGCAATAATGTTATTACAGTTTCATTCCAGTGCCTGCGTTTATTCAAAGTTATCCAGTTTACAGAAAATTTAAAAAAATATCTTACCAAAGCCGTCATATAGGCCAAAATGAGCTCACAGAAGGGTGATAAACATCCCCGCCTGAGTTGTGTGCAGTGACAAGCCTCAAAACCAACCAATTCGGTACAGGGTAAGAATGATATGCCTCTGTACAAACCAGTGTCCAAATCATTCATTATTTATGATACCTTTTTCATCATCACAGACAAGGCTGGATGACCAGTATGAATCTGCCAATTGTTTGTTTTATTCAGAAAGCTTATCACAACCTTATAAGATTGGGGAGAAGTTAGTGAATTTATAAGGGCAATACAATGTTTTTTTATTGACAATACGAGAGCAAAGGCAAGACTACTCAATAAAAAGGTAAAAGGATGAAAATCAATGGCCTGTATCAAAATACACCAATATCTACACAAAGGCTTCATAAAGTAAGGGTATAAAGTGGTACTATTCATTAAATAAAACACATCCTTGCACTGAATTTTACAATGTATAATTTATAATAGACACTATACATGTTGACACATTTTATATACAGGCACATCATCATGTACAGGCAATACACTCTGTGGTCAGGTGCTAACAAACTAAAATTTTCTGATCTGACTGATAATCCTCAACTGACCAAGATTGTTGATCAAATCAAACCCTTCCAATCTAATCAGGACTTTATTCTCTCATACTAGGACTTTAAATTTATTGATCTTACTTCAGTCTCATGAAAGTCCTTTGTCCCAGAAAAAGGGAGGATGATAAAATATTAGCCTACCCTTGATCCCAAGCAGCAAAATCAATTAAATGCATAAAGGAACAGCCATAATGTCACTCTACTGCCAGGAGGCAGTATTATCATTACAGTTGAAAGGAAGGAGAATGTAAGTTTATGGAGGAACTGCTCTATTCAATGCATCAAAGACAAAACAAACCAAGATGGTAATATGTATAAGAAACAAGTACAAAGAAACCCCTCAAAATCTTGGCCTTGTAGTAGCTCCTAACTACAGAGTTTACTGCACGGGGTACATCATTAGTGCTTCTGCTGCTGACCCTGCACGCTCCACCCTGCACTGTCTTTTACAGGCAGCTGGAATGTTCTATATTACCCTAGGCTAAATCTACAGTAAAATATCATCAGTTAAATTCTATTTTGGGGAGATGATGATAATAGTGGTAAGTTGAGTTGCTTCAAAGTATGATTCCTTGATTTCCTTGAAAGTACAAAAACTACGTAAATGTTAGTAAACTCACAATGGTCATAACCAAAAGCAATAGTATCTGACAGAAAGGGTCAAATGTATTTAAAGGTGAACAATCTTCTGGTCTTGGAAGGATATGCCTCAAGAGCAAATATACTGTATAATATTTTGATCACTGGATGCTTATATGATCAATAGATACTTTCTTAATCACCTGTGCATGTCTTTAAGAGTTTTCAGTGCCCGTCACTTAACTGGTTCAACAACTGGATCACAAGTATCCCACTTCTCTTCACATCCTGTCTCAACCCATGCATGCAGGATGAGGTGTGTAAAGAACAGGTGAAGTTTCTATACAGAAAATTTAAGTTTCTATGATTGTGCAGTGTTACAAGTCTGTATTCCTTCCCCATCAGAAAGTGGAAGAGAGATGATGTAAACAATTTCCATAGTATTCTTAAAATTGGATAGACTAATCTTGGCTGGTAATAATATTATACATACTGTATATGTAAGTTATGTATGTTTCCCCAGCTACAACCTATAAATGTATATAAATATTGTAATGTACTGTACACAGACTTTCACACAAAATTAACAAACAGGACATCCAACAATTCTCAACTACAGATACCCTTAGACATAATACTCTAGATAGGATGTGGTATATTACATCTGGTTTTATCTAAGCATTCACATTAAATATATACACATTTCAGTTCAACCCCTTTTCCAGCAAGTTAGTTATTACTACTGAATTATAATTCACTACAGTACCAATAAAGTATTCTAGCACATACCAAAGTGAACTTCTCAAGCCAATTTACAGTATATACTACTGTACTTGCAATGATTCATGTATATTTATCTAATTTTTCATTAAGTATTTTGTACAATGATCCATTTTGCAATATGATAGAATTATCACCACCAAAGCAAACTGCAAGCAGAGGTGAAAGCTTGCAGACACTGCCTGCATCACATATTCTTCTAATTCCAGTATAGACTTGACCATCAGCTGTGCTAAAAAATAATCAACCTCTAGAAAATAAGCAATACTGTATTGATGGACCACAATGTCAAACTCAGAGACTATTACCAGAGATTAAAAGTGTTTATGAACAGGAGAAAAAATGTATCCACATGATGATGGTATAAGATAAAACTTGAAAAGGGCTTGTAATATAGTATATACATTTACATTAAACAACATTTACAGCCATGAATAGACATGCATTATGTAAATATTTCTATTTATGAACACAAACAAGTTCTTCATATATAATTATCTAAAGTGTGAAAATGTCATACGTCATTGTATATCGAATACTGTATCATAATGAAATACAATATTTGTTATGCCACAGATGAAAAAAACTGAAACTGGAAAGAAATTAGAGGACATAATTACTAGTTAAGGCTCATAACCCATCACACAACAATACATGGACTGGGTTACAAGGAAGAAAAATCCCTCTTAAAAACATTTGTGCAAATTTCTATAATTATTATACAATGTAGTTAGATTATATTGTCCACATCAGAAATAGAATATAATTATTTTAGAGTACCGGTACTGTATAAATATCCAAGGTGGTGGAGGAGGAGGAGGAGATATACAAGTCTTTAACAGTCTAAAGGGAGCTTCCATGAAGGAATCCATATAAATAAATGATGAAGTCCTTTATAGTCTACTGCAACAATGGATTTCTCTACTTAGGAAAAGTAGGTAATAAGCATGAAATCATTCCCATGTTAGCATACCTTTTGGATTCTTTTGGCTGATAATACTATAATTAGTACTGTGATCTGGTAACCCAACCAATCCTGTACCTCTGTGACTTGGATACCAGTACTAACATTAATCAACATTTTTGTTACAAATGCAGTGCCTAAAAAACTGGTTTCTGAATCAAGACTCATGAAATTAAAGGAAGCAAAATTAGGAATAACCAAAACATAGAAATTGAACCTGCAAGAGATCTGGCTATAAATCACTGTAGCTTATTACATTTTGCCTGGTATTTTGGAAACATTTAAAGTTCTTCAAAATATCTTGCATACATTTATGTGGGAACGGTTACCCTCATCCCTTTCCATCATTTAATAATATTAACATTGCACTTTAAAGAGATAACAATGTAACATTAATACTAGGCAAGTTGCAGAATGAAGCTACAGTATCAATTCTGATATGGCATTTTGCAAAGCTATGGTTTAGATTTATACAGAAAGAACTGCATATCCAAATCAAACTTATCATGTGATCAGAGTATTCTTGCAATGTCATTTGCTCTCTCTCTCTCTCTCCATCAAATCACTTTTACATTTTAGATAATAGGAATTTATATCTTGATCTTGGTGCTGGGACTTAGTAAAGAGATTTTGATATATAAATTTTTTAGGGGCTTTGCACTTGTTACTCCTCTGTCCCTATCCAACTTGCCATCAAATCACTCCTGCACCTTAGAGAATGGGAATGTAGTTATCAATCTTGGCACGGTGCTTTTGGGCGATGCACTCGGCAATCCACACAATGTTGCGACACTCCTGTTCCTTTAGCTTGAGGTAGGCATAGAAAACTCCAAAGTGGAACTGGTGGAGGAAAGCATTCACATTGAGCCGGACTTCATGCTCAAAGAACTTGTCCTCAAGTGTCTTCTCCCCTGGGTTGTTACTGGCACCCTCAAACAGTGCCCGATATTCCTGTGGGTGCAAGAAAGGTGAGAGGAATAAGTGAGGGAGTGGGATGATGAAATAAGACTGGTTATGGAAGGATTGTTTTTTTAATCTTCCCATTACCATTGCATGTAAACTAAAGCATAAGATATACATTTCACTACAGTTCTCTTCTATCTGCCCTTAATTTCATCCTTACACACATCTCATAACCCAGCTTTAACCCCTAAAATCCGGGAGAGTTCTGGCTGGCCTCCCACCACACTCGGGTAGATGGTCAAGTATACTGCTATGGCCAGGCGATTTTGCAAATTTTTTTTATTTCACTTCAACCCTACTCCTTAACTTCAATGCCTAAAATATTAAATTTGCTTCCGTACTCACCATCAACTCTTCCTCATACCAATGAGACCAATCCCAGCTCTCTATGACTCTTGGGTATGGGGATAGGAGGTGATGAAGAGGAGTCACTTTCACCTGATAGCAGGGTGGTGTTAGAGGGTAATGGCTGGCAACAGCCTCTGCCAACACTCACACACAACTTGTGTCAGACTGAGTGCAAAACCCGCAACTATCATATGGTGACAAAGTTATATCCAGTTCCCATTCAATTGCAGAGTCTGATAACCTTGCAGGAATGTGAAGGGAACGTGAAGGTTGCACTCATGGAGCGGAAGAAACAGGTGGTACGATGCAGGGAGGCACAGAATCGGACACGGCGGAATAATTGCCTCAAGGTCTAGTCATCACAGTGATAGTGTAGCAACTGAATGACATATGGTGTAGCAGTGTGACAGGGTTGGCTATAGCCCAAAAGAAATACCACTGAACTCGGCGGTTTTGGTGTGAAATTGGTACTAGCGGAATATCCCACCGCCCGAAGCCCCCCCACCGAGACAGATATCCCGCCATCCAAAGTCCCCCCGGCAAGAGGGATATCCCACCCCCGATAGCCAAGGTGGTGTTAAACAAACCCTAAAAAATACATTAACCTACTCTACCCTGACCTGTCCTAACATAACTGAATGTAACTTAACCTATCTTAATGTAAATCAACAACTGAATCAAACATACCGTATAGAATTCTGCAACCTGCTTCACATTTTCAGCATCATCAGCACGTGCAAGGGCTGCCAGGCCATCAGGGTTCAGCTTACCACACTGAGGGTACAGCTTCTTGCGGTCCTCGTTGGTCAGCTCTGTGCCAAAGCTGTTTAGGGTGATGATGAATGCACGGCGGTCGGCCTCAAACTGGGGGTAGAAATAGAGTATGTTGGGTGTTGAAAATGGTATTGTCAGCAATGTAAATTTATAGATTCACATATCCAATTTACAAGAAGTTGGCTACCTCAGTTTTGGTGGTGTGGGGGAATTGGTAACATTTTATTCACTGATATCTCATCCCATGTAGGCTAAACTTGGTTGGCTAAAAATAATAATAATAATAATAATACAGTAAAACCTTGCTAAGTCGGATACATTTAAGGTGATTATAGGATAACTCGGACACTTATACATAACTAGAACGTATAGGCTATCCGGCTTATGCGGAGATTTTCCGGGTGCATCGTCAGAGAAGTGACACAAGATGATTTTGTATAAAACTCGATTGACCATACAGTATATATAATTATGCATTTACCATAACAGGTATGTATAAGAAACCCAATGTTTTAAATTAATTAACTTTATTGCCTGAAAAATGGTGATGTACCGATATATATTTAACCAGGTCATTGCCAAGGAAGCCACAGAGGCACATATGTATCGGTCATGACGGTATCACCACGGTGACTCCAAGCAATGTTCCATTATTCATTAACAAACTTGATATTTGCTGTTATTATAATTGACTGCATAGAAGATGCATATTCAATATGATATAAGATGCACTATGCACTCTTTTGTCTATAACTAGGCTATGGTAGCTATAGTTGTTTGGATCAACCCTTAAGTATGGTCAATTGTTACTGCCTTTCTTTTTACAATATTGACTTTTTCATTTAATGCGATTGTCTGTCTTTTCTTTGCATTGCTACTAATATCACTTGAAAGATTTCTCTTCAGTACTATTGAAAGGAAATTACTGTAAGAGAAGTAAGCATAAAAATATCATTAAAACGTGGGAATAATATATGTGTGTGGCAACAAATACACCATCGACTGACAAACTGACCAATACCAGCTCTGATTCTCAAACTTCCTCACCATATCACAATACTGTACCATATTTCATGTTACTATACATTATTAACCCCTCCGCGACGGGATAACTATGGATAGCCATTTTGTCAGTCCGGGGCTAGTCTTACTTTCCCTACTGTGTGGCCGGGCGCTTTTGGCCGATTTTTCCAAAATTGCTCTATTCCACTTACTCTGTACGTCTAAACTACGATACTGAACAACTTAAATTTGGTCTTGTTAGCACCATCAACTCTTCCTCTTTCCAATAAAACCAACCCCAGCTCTCTACAACTCTCCGTTGCCGAGAAATTAAGTGAGGAATGAAGGGTACTTTTTCGTGTGAGCGCGGCTGTGTTCGCTTAGGTGGAGTGGCTCTGACGACAACTGAACGTGGCCCGCGCGGGTGGCAGTCAGTGTTGTAAGTAAGCGTGGCGCAACACAGAATCGGACACGCACGAGAAATCTAATCCACATCCATCCATGTTTACAGTCAGTAACACACTGACTGACGATGGTGATTTGTAGGGATGGTGGTGAAGTATAGCCAAGTGAAAAAAAAAACACCAAATTGGGCTCGCAAATGCCGACATTGGCAATAGCGGTGCTTCATCCCGCCCGGTCACCACTTGGCAAGGGTGTAAGACACCACCCGGAGGCTTCCTGGGTCCGTCTATGACCGCGGTCCGGACGTTAAGGGTTAAATATATTTCTGCAGCATTATACTTTTTTTTGTGTGTGAAATTGTCATGTATTTGTTTGTGCAAAGCTGTGTATGGGAACCAAAGATAATAGTGAAAGCACATGTAGTTTTGAGGGTGGGTGTGAGTGCAGCCAGTCATAAGCATCAAAATTAAGCTCTTTGATCTTCAGATTATTCGTCATAGGTCTTCTCGCAATTGATCCGAGTTAGCAAGGGTTTACTGTAATAATAATAATAATAAAAATAATAATAATATATTACTGGTAATATAGTACTTACAGCCAGAATCTCACACATGACCTCTGCAGTGGTACCCCCAAGGTTTTTGCAGTATTGGTAGAAGGATTCAAGATAGGCCTTGTACAGGGTGTTACGGATGATCTCAATGTTCATCTCATCCAAGTCCTGCTCACTGATACACTCACCAAAGAAGTCAGCTGGGAATATCAAAATGGGAATTAATTTTTTTATCTATGAAATAAATGTTAATATAAAGACAGTTTAGCTGATACACCAGGAATATATGAACCCTTTATGAATATGGGGATGCATTTCCCTTTACATGTAGCAGTGTAAAGTCCCTCCCCATTATGGTCCCTTTAGGGCTGGTCCAGTAAGCTCTGGACCCATAGCCCTGGGATGTGCTTCGGTAGCCCAGGCATATAGGGTCAGCCCCACCTTTATTTTAATTAGTTTTTTTCACTGCAACCAGAGTGTACCAGGGGTCTGTGGGGCAGGAGGCCATTCTGCCCCCATTCTGCCCTGGGAGAACATCAACAATAACAAAGTTTTCACTCTGACCTTCATCTGAATTATATACGGTATACCAGAAAAAAAAGACACCTTTCTTATTGTATGGTTACTGTCCAAGAGTTGTGCCCTCCCTTATACTAACATATTGTCATACAATCTCATTGCAAAGCTTACTGACCACTTGGTGTAACTTTAACCATGGCTTCTATGTCCTCCTATAACAGGGGGAAGAAGGAGGGATGTATGGGAGTTTTCTAAAATGAAACATTTTAAAGTAATAAAATGGGTATTATAAGAGGAAATTAATTATATAATTTCAAATTCACCTGGAGATCTGGTGAGGAAAATGGCAAGAGACCCTGTGACAGGGAAGAAGTAGAGAAGGTAATATATAAGATGCTAATGTCAAGATTGACAGAAAAGAATACAAGAGACAGGGCAGTTGGCAAAACCTCTTTATGAGATAGTTGTAATATTTGGAACAGTACCTACCAAGGGGAGTGTCAACCAGCACAGCATTGTACAATTCAGAGCTGGTGGAAGCTACATTAATGGCTTCAATCTGCTCAAAGGTACCCAGGGGATGACACTTGGGCATGAGCTCAGAGATGGGGCGCTGGTGAAGAGCTCCTGTGATCAGCAACACAATATTGTCAATCATGTACCTGCAGGCAAAAACCATTATTCATTAACTAATTAGAAAAATAACAACTTGTGATGAATAGCAATACTGTATGGCAGCTTGTTGTACTTTGTGAGGCATGATACCCCAAGCAGTAGACATTGACTTTCATATGATACGTAAAATCAACATAACACAGCATAAACATACAAAAGGCCACTGGATCCTTTCAATGTCATCTATACAACCTAAACTTATGAAAATAAGACTTACAACTACAATAATATAAACTTTTATGCCAATTATTATAGCTAATCTAAGGAACTGTCAGTCTATAAACTTTATAGACTGACAGTTTCTTAGATATATAGTATAAAGTGACAGTAATGTATAAAATATATACACACTCTTGTACTATACTGTCCTGAATTCTTATAATCCCCCTTCACCCATGTAATAATTCAGTCTCCCCTTGAACAAACTGACATTTAAAATCAAATGAATGCATCATAAATATTTTCAATCTCTCTTCACACTTGGTACCAAAAAAGAAGGTATAAATCTAGCTGAAGTCCAACTACATACCCATAAGTAATGTAGTCAAGGAAAGTAGCGAGGGGCTCGACTGCATGAGTCCTAAGGTGCTGAAACTCTGTCACCAACTTGTCCCTCAGCTTGTCATCAATCACAGACACCTGCAGTGGAGATGCTTCATTGGCTAGAAAGTTTCCATAGTCTGTGCTCTGTAGATGAAGCTTAAGATCTGTAGAAATAGGAGATACAAAGATTAACTCACAATCCTTCATATGACAAAATATGGAAATATATTATTACTGTATGTGTTTACAGTATGTATGCTGATAAATGGATATATTTCAACCTAATTGTTATAAAACATGAACATATACAGTAATATGATAATTACAACAAAACATAAACAACCAAATATAAAGGCTCAAGAGGTAGTAGTGTTGGTAAATTTGGAGAAAATGATTCTACCAAACTATTCCAGGCAATTGTTTTTGTTCATCTGGTCCTGTTTCCTGGCATGCTTTGGAGGAATAGAAGCACTCTAATATACCAAAAGTGTCTAAACCCCTTAAAGACGTTTGAATATTTGACTCACCATCCAGAGTCTCACACTGCACCAGGTTGAGATAGTCTGTTTGCTTTAGGATGCCATTACGGAAGCCTCGTACCAAACCCTCCAGGTACCCATTGTCAATGTTGAAGTACAGCATCTTGGCTCTGGTGAGGAACCATTGATAAAGGCTTCATATATATATATAAAATCTCCTTCCTTGTGAACCTGGATTTTATCACTAAATCTCAATTATTATTAAATTAAATACATCTTATATTCATCTACAATTCTATAGATTATATACAAGCCAACTTCCAGGCTGCTTCGGTCACTAAATTTTCCCTCTATATAACTATATGCCCTGAACATTTTGGTGTGGTAGTAGAGATGTGTAATGGATAGTGAAGATGTACAGTACTAGAAATATTCTGTGAACATGCTCCGGAATGTACTGATTCCAAATATGTTTTTAGTTTTGCTGTGCTAGATGTATCCTAGTTTAGCCTGAAAAAGAGTTCCATGCATACTTGTGGTTTTCTATTCATTTTTTACAACATTTATGTGAAGAAAGAACTTTTTAACCATTTTAACTTGACCCAACCTAACCTAACTGAACTTGGCTTCACCAAATCCAAGAAGTTAGGTTGCCCTAGTCCTATTCAAGGCCTAATTCTGTTGATTTGGTTTGGCTCCGTTAGTTAGTTTAGGTCAGATTAGGTTAGGTAAGTGGTAAATGTTTTAGTTACACATGTGCAAAATGTTCACACAAAACAGTTTTTCATGTGATTTGTTGTATTTTAACATCCATGTATTTTGCAAATATCCTGTTTTGGCCATACCCCATCACCCAGCTTTTGGCAAAAGTTGGCTCGGATTTTCCAATTTTTGGCGAGCACAAATAGTATCGGTATATATTACCTTATTTTAGAATTAGGCAGACTTGACCTGACCTAACCTAATCTGGACCATGGCAGACAACCGAGACCTAAACTTAACATACTAACAGGATCTAACCTAAGCAGATACTGTATATCAAACTTATGGAAATATGACCATTAGAACATATATCACAGTGAAAATTAGATATCTCGCACATGTATAATTAAAAAGTAATTCCAGTTAGGATAGGTTAGACCAGGTATGGATAGGTTAGGTCAGATTAGTAGGTTTGGTAAGGTAAGGGCAGATTAGGTCAGGTTAAGGGTTCTTTCCTCACAAAAATTTAGTAAAATATAAATAGAACACCCCAAAACATACCTGATAAACTAGACACTATGTAAAGCTGGAAAATCCCCAAATAACCAATGAAATAATATTAAAATACACCAAAACTCATGATAAACATTTAAAAGGAATACTGTACCATATTATCAGAAATTACGGTACCGAAATTACAACAATCTTACTCATTCCATATTACACCACTAAAAGGTACGAGAATACAAACACCATAACATACACCATTAATAATTAGTTATAACGTAATATACACCTACACTAAAACCATTAATATACCAACATACACCATTAATATAACTTAACATACACCTACACTACATTAACACCACCTAAAGTTAAATAATATACCAACATATACCATTAATAATAACGTAACTTACTAACTCCACTAACACCATTAATTAACACCACACACTCCACTAACACCATTAATTAACACCACCTCATCATATACTAACACCACACACTCCACTAACACTATTAACACTCCCCTCAATCATATACTTAGTGAAATATAAAGGAAAATTACCCGTATGTGTGGTGTTATGTTTTGACGTGAGCCCTTAGGATCGATCAGCTGTCATGTGATGGTAAGGTGTCAGTGTTGCCAGGTCCGCTTCACAACATTACCCCAGATTTAACCACAGTATTTCCCTTTTTTACCTCAACTTTAACGTCAGAATTTCCCTTATTTACCTCAATAATTTTCCTATTTACTCTTGATTATAGTAGTGGTATATTTACCGTCTTGATCATTATTTCTTCTGGTAGAAATATTTCCATATACTCATGAACAATCGTTATCAAATTTCCCCCATTAATAATTCTCCATGTCTAAGGAAAATTTCCCATAGTTGGCAACACTGAATTTGTGTCCTGACATGGTATTGGTCGAGCCTCAAGTATCCTGTCCACTGATTGGTCCAAATCTAGACATCCAGCTCTGTTTAGCCAATCATAGAACGGTTTACATATAGTATTACTCGGTTCTTTTGGTTTGGTTATGCCTTTTCAACGGGATGTTTGAGAATGAAAATTTTATCAACCCATATGTATTTTCGTTCAATTTAAAATGGAAGAGCAAATTTGTAGCATTACATAATAAATAATTTAATTTTAATTTGATGTTTATAAATGGCTAATATGTGGGAAGGGGAGATAAATGCCGCCACCAGCTCGTGAGGAGGACCAGCAGGCTTCAGACTTAAAATTATAAAGTGACATTGGAAGGCCCTGCGGATCGTTTGACCTGCACGTAATATGTATCCGTCCGAGGCATGGCTGGTCCATCCTCGTCCTCAGAGTCCATGGTGATGTATACCAGCAGAGGAACAGGGAGTGGCAGGAGGACACCGAGCTGGGTACTAGTATGATATGATAGGAGGTGGAGACGATGGGTATGTTGGTGTGTGTTGTGTCTGGGATGGATGGAGAGGGTACAATGTGTGGTACAGGTGGTCATAGTGGTATTGGTTGTGATGGGGAAGGTGGTGTTTGTAATGAAGGTGGCGGTATTTTTTTGTTTTGTTTTTTTATGTTCCGACACTGGACATAGGCTTCATCAATCCTGTTACCGTGGCCTAGGTATACCCAGCCACAGAGAGATACTGCAGCTGTTATGGAACTTATGGTATCAGTGAGGGTGTTTTACAACATTCAATGCCAGGCTGAAACTCAAATCGAAAGTGTAAATATTCGGAGGAATTGATCTCCCGAGCGTTAGATTACGAGTCCAGTATATTAACCACTTGGCCACATCCCCTCTTGTTTGTGGTGGAGGTGGTGTGTGTGGTGGAGGTGGTGTTTGTGGTGGAGGTGGTGTGTGTGGTGGAGGGGGTGTGTGTGGTGGAGGGGGTACGTGTTTGTGGTGGAGGTGGTGTGTGTGGTGGAGGTGGTGTTTGTGGTGGAGGTGGTGTGTGTGGTGGAGGGGGTGTGTGTGGTGGAGGGGGTACGTGTTTGTGGTGGAGGTGGTGTGTGTGGTGGAGGTGGTGTTTGTGGTGGAGGTGGTGTGTGTGGTGGAGGGGGTACGTGTTTGTGGTGGAGGTGGTGTGTGTGGTGGAGGTGGTGGGTGTGGTGGAGGTGGTACGTGTTTGTGAAGGAGGTGCTGTGTGTGGTGGAGGTGGTGGGTGTGGTGGAGGGGGTACGTGTTTGTGGTGGAGGTGGTGGGTGTGGTGGAGGTGGTACGTGTTTGTGAAGGAGGTGCTGTGTGTGGTGGAGGTGGTGGGTGTGGTGGAGGGGGTACGTGTTTGTGGTGGAGGTGGTGGGTGTGGTGGAGGTGGTACGTGTTTGTGAAGGAGGTGGTGTGTGTGGTGGAGGTGGTGGGTGTGGTGGAGGGGGTACGTGTTTGTGGTGGAGGTGGTGGGTGTGGTGGAGGTGGTACGTGTTTGTGAAGGAGGTGGTGGGTGTCAGTAAATAAAACATTGATAACTGAGAGTATTTTCGTACATTTATTAAAGATTCTACTCATCTCTCACCACCCGAAGAATAATTTCTCACTTCTCTTGTACAATACATGCACCCCCCCCCCCCCCACCCTCTTCATATCCCTCCTTACTTCTCCCTCCCCCCAGTCAATGGTTCGAGCCAGCAGAGTTCATTACTATACTCTGTTCAAAACTTGTGTTCCTTTTGGCCTCTTATGCTTAGATAGATAGAAATAGATAGATAGATAGATAGAAATAGATAGATATAGATAGTTAGATAGATAGATATATAGACAGATAGAAATAGCGATAGATAGAGATAGAAATAGCTAGATAGACAGAGGCTAGTGGAACACAAATTTTGAACAGACTATAGTTTTTCGGGGTTAATTAATATCTCGGCCAATGTTGACAACGCTGACCACCTGAACATGTATGGAAATAAATGATTATTTCTTATATATTGGGGCATATATTTTTTGGTAGATATTAGTACTTTTCCTAGCAGCACACTTACAGAAACATGCCTCTTTAACACTAATATAATTATCTACCTAAAAGAGTTTGCCATTATATTTTGAATCATTATATGGAACTTGGAATACGATCAATGTTATAAATAAACATAAAGGTGGCCTGCCTCCTACAAACTTATACATTATAATTATCTAGTGTATTATTTTTAGTGAATATTCCTTTCTTTTGTTATCTATGTACTATACATACTAAAGAACATGCCTAAAGAAAAATCTTGATTGATAAATTAATTATAAGAAATACAATTCTAATACTTGTTATAATTGATTTTGTCTTTAATTTATTAAGAGTTTACCAAGAACATAGAACATTATTATCTGTTATCTTATTATACACATTAATTAATCCGAGTCAATTGAGCCCAAAATCAACTCTCTCTTCACTAATAAATAACAGAAATACAAAAGGTGCCACGAGGGGGATAATATTGTGACCCTTAACTCCCCCCCCCCTCTGGTCCTTGGAATCACCCTACATGTACAGTATATCAAAATTAATCTCAGCAAGGAATTCATACCTACTATATAGTACAGAAATTATTCCATCTGTTGACACATCATCATTCTGAGACGTGAGCGGTGAATTCCAGAGAGAAAAATGTCACAAATGTCCACCAAGGTTTGACTATTAATATCCTAATAGTAACTTATAAGGAGTGGTTTTAGAGACACTGTTGCATCCGTCCTAAATAACGTACATACATGCTGCTTCTTCCTACACTGTCATAAATAACCTGTCATAAATAACCTATCATAAATAACCTATCTGCTTCTTCCTACACACATGTAAGGTTGGAGTATAGGCTATGATATCAATTGGTGGTGGAGGACATTTGTTTAGCTTTGCGTTGCACTGGACGAGGCAGCAAACCGAGATCCCCCTCATGGTACGTAACCTGTCTACCACTTCCTTCTCGTCGTCGACCCTCCTCCTCCTGTGTCGTCGCTTCCTCCCATCGTCCTTTAGGCGTGGAAGGTCGAGACACGTTCTTAGGTTGGCCGTGTGAGTGTTCAACAGAGGAGAGGAGGGTGACCAGCTGTTGCAGGATGGGCCCAGTGGAGTCCATCACGTCCTCTTCTCCTCCCTGTATAGGTAAGTGGTGT
Source organism: Petrolisthes manimaculis (assembly GCA_034508575.1). Lineage (NCBI taxonomy): Eukaryota > Metazoa > Arthropoda > Malacostraca > Decapoda > Porcellanidae > Petrolisthes > Petrolisthes manimaculis. The sequence goes on along the minus strand of JAWZYT010002997.1, from coordinate 67,237 downwards.
ATAGGTTATAAGGGGTACCAGGAATAGTATTATATCAAGCCTCAATCACCCTAGTAAACATCTCATTAATTCCTACTTAATCCATAACGACTGTAATTTTCCCAGGCAGTAACTTTATCATGACGTCATGACTATAGGGCCTGCTGAAGCCTTCCCTCTTGTGTGAACCCCGCCTCAGTCATGTTGCACATAATAGTAGTCGTAGAGAACTGGGCTTGATCTCATTCGAAAGAGGAAGAGTTGATTGTTAATACCAAAATTTAAGTTCCTAGGCATTGTAGTTTAGACGTAGAGAGTAAGTGAAGTAGACCGATTGTGGAGAATTCACCTGGACAGGGCGGGAGGTATTTAGAAGGCAGCCCAGACGTCCCTACAGGAGCACAATATTTCACCCCAACCCCCTCCTACTCTCCCTCAATAGTAGTTTTAAAACATTTGAGGGCCCTTACTGGAGCTCTATGAAACCTCCAAACTACTCCAGGCAACAGATTCCCTATTCGAAACACTGAAGCGTTTTGTGACCTGGATTATTTGGAGGGTTCATAGAGCTCCAGTAAGGGCCCTCAAATGTTTTAAAACTACGGGCCTAAGACCTAATCTGGATTAAAAAGTTGAAACTCATGGATTCAAACAGTGTCCATAATTGATGTCACCTTAGGCCAGTACACACTCACCCAGACTTGTATCAAATTAAATTCAGATTATCATGTTTGGAAGAGACACAGTTGTTGTTGTAGTTCTCCGGACTGTCTGGCCGAGCAGTCCCGAGTCTAGTTGACCGAAGCCGCACAGATGCTCGGACCCCCAAATGGGAGTCAGGTTTTGGGGACTTATTATTTTACTTGATAGAACACTATGCTATTATGCGTTTCACATTTTTAGCAATATATATATATATATATTGTTTTATTTCCTGTGCTCCATTTCTGTCACCTCGATCCTTGATATATTATTCAACGTGACTGATAGTACAAGAAATTCATTTTTTATCTTTCAATTTGAACATTGTGGTGTTATATTGACCCGATGACCAAGGGGTGTTTAAAGGGAGGGTATAGTTCTCACATTTTTGGAGATTATGATTCCTCCAAACAATTCTATGCAACAGGATACCATTATTGTTCTTCAACTGGGTCTGTTTTCTGGCATACTTTGGAGGAATCAAGGCGCTGTAATGTACCAAAAGTATACTCGTACCGTAAAGGCAGCCTGATGAAGGAGGGCGAGGGCGGCGGTGACGGTATCCTTGAGGGCGTCCCGGGCGTCATCCTGTTGGCGTAGGTGGCAAGCCGTCAGGTCCAACGCCACGTCCTTTTCAGTAACCTTGTGTCGCAACTCACATGTCTGTTGTGTTGCTGCGTCCACCTCAGCCTGAACCACCTACACAATACATGAATAAATTAATAATAAATAAGTAATCAATAAATAAATGAGCCTTAAAACACACAGAAATGCAGACACAGCCACTCACATCCTCTAACCCCATGCACCTCAACACACTCAGTGCCTGGGTCATCACAAACAGACTTAAAATAACACCCACCATGTCAACAATGACCAACACCAACTGGAACACAGAACACCACTACACACCACACCTATAACCATAAACAACACATTTATACCACACACACACACATAAAATACTTGGCATAACGTATAACACATTTATGACATTCAAACAACACATCACATCCATCAAAAACAAATGCATGAAAAGACTTAAGGGACCCTGTGATGTAGTCTAAAAGTTGGAGAAAAATTAATCCTTTAAATATTGCCACGAAACATCACCTATAGGGAAAGAGCTTGTTTCGTGGCATGGTAGGAGGAATCAGAAGTCTCCAATTTTCAAACACGATACAGGGTCCTTAATGCCCTCAGATCACTTGCCAGCACAACATTTGGACACAACAAAGAAACCACAACCACAGTGTACAAACAATATATTTGATCAGTGATGGATTATGCAAGCTCTGTCTGGGCCTCAAACCTCACTGAGACCCATCTCAACACCCTTCAGACCATACAGAATAGAGCCCTAAAGATAATCACAGGCTGCACAGCTACCACACTTACATACCACATACACCATGAAACCAAAGTCCTCAAAATCAAGGATCATCTTGACATGAGAGGAACACAAACACTTGCTGCAGCCTCCACAAACCCACACCATCCACTACACTACATGGCACAACACCCACACATGCCAAGAAACATCAAAACAACACCCAGTACACGATACCACACACAAATACTATCATCTCTTACACCTTGCCAACCCCAAACCAGTCTCCATAAACACGTCTACACTCAAATCACATACCAATCAATCAAAAAAATTAAGAACAACCCCCTGCTTCATGCACGACCCCCTGATATCCCCCCATCAGAATCCTTCCTTCCCCGTGAGGACAGAGTCCACCTGGCCAGGCTACGAAGCACCCATCATCTGGCACCTTTGGCATATCAAAAGAAACTATGGATGTAGATGGAGCTATCGCATATATCTGCCCAGGATGCAACACATCACCCCATTCTATTAATTAAACACATTATGGAAGACTGCAACGCACACAACGACACTCGCCAACAACAGCTCGGGGCTGCTCGGTTAGATAGCTTGAGGAACTTCAACAACAACAACAACTAGAAGAATTGCTGACAGAGAGGCGAGGGCTAGAGTCAGTATTTGTATACCTGGAGGTCTCGACGTAGTTGGTGATTGTCTCTGGCCAGCCGGTGGTAGTCTCGCCAAACCCTGGCCTGTTCCTCTGCCTTTTCTGTCACCGCCTGCAGCAGACGCGCCCGACGTTCACCGCGGCTAGTAACTTGACGCACCGTGTCTTGTAACAACCCTTCCCGAACCTGCCAAAGAAGGATAAATTAAATTGTGTTACAGTATATACAAAATATTGCGAGTAATTCCTCCTCATAACCCAACCACAGGCCAAGGAAGTTCCTTTGTAAACAATCTAATGCTTGGAAACTTCGACTTCTTTCGTCAGTTCGTTGGTTGGTTTGTATTCCCATTAGGTAATCATCCCCCATATTATGCTTAGCGACGTCTGCTTTCAATTGTTTGCCACTTTCTCAGAATCTGAAAAGAAAATGTGCATTAAGGGACCCAGTGATGTAGTCAGAAAAATGGAGGTTAGTGAGTCCTTCAAACATTGCCACGAAACACCACCTATATGGAAGGAGTTTGTTTCATGGCATAATCAGGAGGAATCAGAAGCCTCCACTTTTCATCATGATCACAGGGCCCTTAAGTCAACCTTTTTTCCTTTGATTAGGATCAGTTATGGACGGATTCTCAGTAGTTTTGCCCAAAGACGTGCAAAGCATATGGATATAATTTTAACTATCACGATAACGTAAATAAAACAATAAAACATTGTTCCATTGTTGAGGGCCCCGTGGCGCTAAGAATGTGTGTTTGAGTTTGTGTTTTCAAAAGGTTCAAACAAAACAGTTTTAACGGAGGTGAATATGACACTGCTGGTTGGGACTATATATGATGTCAATGATGACCAGTCTGTTGGCAACATTGTATTAATAATAAGAAGAAGAAGAATAAGATGAACACTAGACGTGGATGATAAGTAATTTTAAAGTAAACAAACCCTTCAGAGTGTGATTGCAGCAAGAGAAACAGTCGTACACCCGTAGTTTAAAAAGATTGAGGGCCCTTACTGGAGCTCTATGAATTCTCCAAACTACTCCAGGCAATAGATTCCCTATTCGAAACACTGAAGCGTTTTGTGGCCTGGATTATTTGGAGGGTTCACAGAGCTCCAGTAAGGGCCCTCAATTTTTTTTAAACTACGGGCCTTAAATTCACAACACAGGCCAGAACACTAATAAGAGAGGAACGAAGTGGCTGGACCGCGGCTGGAGCCAGGATAATAACAGAGGATAGAATAGGGGGTGAACTTTGCTTTGTTGTTTGAATCACCGTTTGTGACTTTTGTAAAAATGTTCCAAACTTTGTTCAGTGAAGTAAATACTAAAGCTTTCTGGTATTGGAGTGTGTGAGCTGCCTTCGTCTGGCTATCTCCCTGATCAGTTTAATTATTATGTATCATGAGTGGAAGTTTGTTTTCTATAGGATTATACTAACAATCTGCTGATTTTGCTGTCATAGCGATATAGACACACCACACACACATGCAGAAAATTAATCTATATTATACAAAGGACGTTCTAAGACACCGCAATCTATAAAAAACTATTGTGTTTACCTGAGAGTCTGAGAGTGCTTCCCTCAGTGTATTATTCTCTGATCTAAGGGCTGTGATACGTGTTCTGAAGAGGTCCATTTGTTTGGTAAGAGCCTCGTTCTCTTGTAGTGCCCGACGGGTGGTGGAGTGCACTTCAGTTTGTGCTGCCTTACGTAGATCTTCAGTTATACGCGTCACCCTGGCCTCCAACTCAGCCCTCTGCGCTGCGGCCTCCACCAGCGATGCTCTCTCCAAGAAACTTTCCTGAATGAGATCATTTATTTATGCAGTATATATAGACAATTAAGTTTGTGACTAAAGATAAAAATGTAATGTTATCGTGTTATGAGACCGCCGTTGTCACCATTTCCTCACAACTAAACAACTGATGGAATACCTAGGCTGACTGTTGGTAATATAACATTATCTAAATTAAGAGGAGAGTATACTTTGTTACATTGGAGTGCCTTGATTACTCCAAAGTATGCCATGAAACAGAACCATGCAGATGAACACAAATAATGGTGCCCTGTTGGAGTTAAGAGTGTGGAGGAATCATTATCTCCAAAAATGTCCAAACTCTACCCTTCCCTTAAACTGTGAAGCGGGTGTAACATTTAATATGCACTCACTCACCCACCCAGTTCTTATTAGACGTATAATTTGCACTCCACCTCTCAATTTACACCCGCCATGAAAATATTGTCACTCCAATATTTATCATAATACATAATAATTATAATAGACACTCTCTTTGAAGTATAACACCAGCATAAATTATAATTATATGTTGTTAAAATATAAGCGGTTCAAAATGTCACTGTATCTGGTCATATTAGCATTATAAAGTACATGGGATGGACGCGAAATTATATTATACAACCAAATGTATAATTTATATTTATAAGGGCAAGATTATTTAAATTTCTGTTATGAACTGACATATGATCATTTGATTGTTGATGGATATACGGCTTGGCAACATGGAGGTCCTATAGCGCCAGAAAAAGGTGATAGAGAGGTGTGACAGCAAGCAGGAAGGAAATAAAAAGAAAAGAGGGACAGTTGAAGAACTGAAAGATGGGAACCATTTAGTCTGGTCTCTCACTGGCGACCTTTCTAGCATGGGAAGCCCTCTCTCCGCGAAATCGGGGCAGAGCAGGGGCCGGAGCCCCCTCTAGTTTAGCTCGCCAGTTCTCAGAGACACAAGCCCCCCACCACGACAAGGCAGTTCCCGTTCCCGTTAGAGGGCTGACATATGATAATGAAAATTAACTTGGAGATTTTAAAAGAACAAAACCCCAAATGACTTGCTTTACCTTTTCTTGATGTTGCTCCTTGTTGAAAGTCAGCTCCTTCTCCAGTGCTGCCATCTTACCCTCCAGTTCCTCCTTGTGTTGACGGAACTCCTCCAAACTCTCCAGCTTCCTTGTCAGGGCGATGATTTTGTCGTTCAGGTCCAGCCGTGTGTTCTCCGCCTCTTTGGCCAGTAGCGTCAGTCGAGCCTGGCAAAAAAAAAAAAAAAAATGAAAAAAAATGAAAAAAAAAAAAGGAAAAAAGGAAAAAAAAAATGGAAAAAAATACAGCATCACAAATTAACATTCTCGGGTTCCAGAAACGTAAAATTAATATGTTTATACTTATCAGTTACTCGTTACTAGTGTAGGCAACAGTACCAGGCTACCAACTTGTTTACATACATACACACACACACACAAACACCTTCTAGACTACCTACTACCTATAATTATACTGTACCTCATATACTACCAACTACTACTACCTATATACAGTACCTCATATACTACCAACTACTACTACCTATATACAGTACCTCATATACTACCTACTACTACTACCTATATACAGTACCTCATATACTACCTACTACTACCTATATACAGTACCTCATATACTACCTACTACTACCTATATACAGTACCTCATATACTATCTACTACTACTACCTATATACAGTACCTCATATACTATCTACTACTACTACCTATATACAGTACCTCATATACTATCTACTACTACTACCTATATACAGTACCTCATATACTATCTACTACTACTACCTATATACAGTACCTCATATACTACCTACTACTACTACCTATATACAGTACCTCATATACTACCTACTACTACTACCTATATACAGTACCTCATATACTACCAACTACTACTACCTATATACAGTACCTCATATACTACCAACTACTACTACCAATATACAGTACCTCATATTCCTCCTGTTCAGCTTTCTTGGCCTTAATGAGTCCTGCTAATCGACTTCGCAGTTCCTCCACCTCATCACTCTTGGCGGAAAGTCTGAAAAAGGACCCCCATGTGATGTCAGGTTTAATTAAGGAGAGAACCTGTTTTGGGTCAAATATAGGACTAATGATTCCTTCAAACTATGCTATGTAGGAAATATCGCCGTTTAAGGGGGGGTGGGAATAGGGGTACAGGCTTTCTACCCACCCCAAGCCTGTCCCCCTATTCCCACACACCCCCAGTCCACCCCCAAGCCTGTCCCCCTATTCCCACACATCCCCAGTCCACCCCCAAACCTGTCCCCTACTCCCACACCCCCTTAATTAAGTTCGTGTAATTCAATAGATTTTCCAAGTTTTTTCCTGTGTCACTATATACCCGATGATTATGAGCGTCTGGGCCGGTATTCACAAAACATCTTAGAGTTTCGACTTGTTCATTTCGAAGCAGTGAATGGTGGTTTTGTTATTCTATTTGTATGAGCTGTTGTTTAATTTTCGAAGCAGTGTTGTCGGGTATTAGTCCTCGCCATGAATGAATGCTTACGAATAAAATTTTAAGTTAAGAGTGAACTTTGCTTTTGTGAATACGGCCCCCTGCTGGTCTCTAGTTTGACGACCTTATCTTGTAACTAACTACTCTTGGTAAACTGTAGAGTACGTTCGGTATATCACCAACACTACACCAATAGTAACTTATTGGATTTGAGCCCTAAAAGACACGATCATGTAATTATATAGTGCACATCACTTGATTGTTTGTAAAGGATTGATTTATATGTAGGTATTTAGTGGTGTAACAACTAGGGTCATATACCACACAACATAACACGGTCATCTACATCATTAATAAAATATAATTTATACAATACACACATTAAATAGGTTTCACTACCCACAAAGGGATAGGCAGCATGATTAAAAGGACATATAGACTAAAAAAATATTTTTTTTACTAAAAGAACCTCATTAACTTAAGTAAACTATATAAAAGAATCAAAATAAAAAAAAACATTGAACTATAAATACAAAGCAATTAATATAAAAAAATTAACATTTAGAGGAGGGTGTTCCCTCCCACACTACAACCCTCCTCCCCGAGCATCTGGGAGAGATTGTAAGAACCGTCACCTCCCCCTCCCCTCCCCATCCCCGACACTCAGAGAGACATAATAATTACATGTTTTGTCAGATTTCCGCTATCCAGTTGGTGATGAAATCTTAGGTGTCACTCATATTTTCATTGTATACAAAGTTACACACACACACACACACACATACATACATACCTGTCCTTGAGGAAAGTAATGACATCGGTTTTGTCTCTTTGTAGTAGCTGGTATTGTGTCCTGGCATGCCGCTCCGCCTCGTCCAGTTGGTCACATCGAGTTGATGAGCGTCGCAACTTTACGTCCAGTGCCTGTCACATTAATCACACACACAACTGAGACTCACTAATAAGTAATTGTACGGACTCACTTGTTGTACGGAACCAAACTTTATATAAGTTCATTGAATACACAAAATATAATGACATTTCCCAAGTAGTATAGTCAGCATACCATAAGCTCTTAAGTTCCTGATTTGAGGTACACATTATTATTCTTATAGACATACACATAATTATATTAATATGGTTTGAACTGTGCTCTCACATAATTATACAAAATTAGAGTGTTAATGTCCGATTGTCATATACATTCGCTATACACACACACTAATCATCCCCATTACAAGGTCGACACGTGTTGAACTTAAATAATGAAAACCAACCATGGAAGAGACTACAGCTTCTCCACGTGCACCTCTGTACACAGACATACACACTCTGTGGAGCCACCGTAACCACGAGCTCACTCATCATAGGTCTTCTACCTAACTAGACCAAAGTAAACTGTGTAATTGTTAGCTTAAAATATTCAAATAATAAAACATTATGTTATCCATCGCAACATACATAACCAAATGATTACTGTAATTCAACCTTTACCACAAATCTACTGTTTCTATTAAACTTTGACGAATCAGAGGTGACAAACAAATGATCTTCGTCAAGAACATTAACTGGACGAGCCATTTACTTGATTGGCAGCATTAAGAGTCCTTCAAACACAGCCACGAAACACCACCTATATTATGGAAGGAGCGTGTTTCGTGGCATAGTCAGGAGGAATCAAAAGCCTCCAGTTCCCATACACGATCACAGGGTCCTTAAGTGAAAATCAGACGTTACCCTAGTCATCTCACAATCGGTAATTCAGTTTGGCTCCAACATTGGTGGAGATTCTATACTATACTAGGCCAGGCTGCTTCTCCCACCGCTTTTCCTGCCATTGTTGTTTGTGTTGTTTGTACATTTTTGTTTGTGTGCTGTTGTTTCTGTGGTGTGTTTGCTGTTTGTCTGGTGTGATTCTGTGTTCTGCTTTGTTGTGGTTCTTGTTTGTGTGTGTGTGTGTGTGTGTGTGTGTCCATGGCTGATTGTGTGTTCAGTTGTTTGCCTCCCATCTAAGCTTGGCCTGACCTGATGGAGAGCGTAGATTCCTGCTTGGAGGTTGACTTGGCCATGTCGGAGGATGATGAGTCTCCTATCGAGGATCACTGGCCTCATCTGCCCTCGAGCAACCCCCCCCCCCCCCAACCCCTGTCCTCGGTCACTCCGCAGCTCAGGTTGTAGCAGTCCACCTCCTCAACCTCTACCAAAAAAAAAAAAAAAAACTACCAAACGACCCATCGATGCCTCGTCCGACGCCTCGCAGGACTCTGATGGTGTGGACTGTTTACCTCCGGTGCTTGAGTTGTCCACGACGTACAGTACCTTCTCTGCCTCAACCTACTGTTTCTTCTTTGTATACCCATGCACTCCTTGCCCTCGTCAAACCTTCCTGCTTTTGCCCCAAGAAATGCCTATGTCAAGCTGCCCTTCTCTGGGAACCCATTTACTGACCTAATACACCTGGCAGATAACAAGTCGTCTCGTCTCACCTGTATTTGATTGAGGTAGTAGTGTTTGTCTAACTCAGAGATGGCTTCTTTCTCCTTTCCTTCTTCCTCTTCCTCCTTCTTGTCCTTTTTCTTCCCGCCCTTCTTCTTCCCGCCCTTTTTTCCTCCCTTGGGTGCCATTTTCGTCCTCAAGTGATACTAATCTGTGAAAATTAAAATATATAAATTTGTTGTGAATTAATGGGCAGGTATTCACAATTTTTTTTAGAATTTCCACTTTCGAATTTCAAACTATGATCATGATGTGGAAAATGGAAATAATGGAAGATGAAAGGAAATATTAGAGTAAGGTGTTGAGGTTATATAAAACTAAGGCCCGTAGTTTAAAAAAAAATGAGGGCCCTTACTGGAGCTCTATGAACCCTCCAAATAATCCAGGCCACAGAACGCTTCAGTGTTTCTAATAGGGAATCTGTTGCCTGGAGTAGTTTGGAGAATTCATAGAGCTCCAGTAAGGGCCCTCAATTTTGATTAAACTATGGGTGCAAATGCCTACTGTCAAATTATTATTGTAAGTTATCTTGTGGTGTGGGACTCAGTGGCTCCAGATTTACCAATTCTGTTCTATCCCTTAATCATTAATCAAAATGTCTGCTTTTCTACTGTTTCAGTGAGTAATAAGACACAGTTTCATGCACGACTATAGTTAGTAACCATCTTGAAGTAAAAAAATATATAATAATAATCATAATCATACAATACACAGACAGTCGTTCAATTTTAATGACGTGAAAACATGAGTCTTAATACCGAAGCCACTAGTCTTGTTTTTTGTATTGTAAAAGCGTATGAATGATCACAAGCCTCAATGCTCTTACGTGTGTAGTAGCAGTAGCAGTAGTAGTAGCAGCAGCAGCAGCAGCAGCAGCAGCAGCAGTAGTAGTAGTAGCAGTAGTAGTAGTAGTAGTAGTAGCAGCAGCAGTAGTAGTAGCAGTAGTAGTAGTAGTAGTAGCAGCAGCAGTAGTAGTAGTAGCAGCAGCAGCAGCAGCAGTAGTAGTAGCAGTAGTAGAAGAGTCCTTATCTCGTACAGTCACACCCGAGAGGCGAAGGAAAAGTAAGTATAGATATTTGTGACTTCCCACAACCACTACCACCACCAACTTGTTTACACGTTACCATGGCAACAGTTACTCGGGGTCACTGGTGGCTACAGCAGCGGTGATCATTTGTAAATATACAGATTTAACTGAAAACAATATTATGCAAGTAAACTTTATAATTATACTGATAATGAGTAACATGTCATTCTTATTGTTGATTTATTACAAAAACAGATAACGGTTAAATCTATAACAGTTAAACAGATGCAGCACCAGCTTATTGATGGACGAGGTGACGAATAAACCGATAGCAATTGCACTCTAATAAGAGTTTTATGTATGGGAGAGTAGCGACATATAGGTGGTGTCAAGTAATAAGAGTCTTATTGTTACTATAATCCTTTGCTGACCAAGGAGTCCATTCTGGGTGTGTGTGGCAGAAGTCATGTTTTACCACTACTGTAGCTGTGTATATAGTACAAGGAGTTTCATATTTTTTTATTGCAACAACGACTCGAATTAATTCTATGACACCTGGCAGCGCAGAGGTGTTTCTCCAGCAGGTTACTAGACAGAGGCGCTACTCGATCACTTATTTCCTACCTCACCACCACCTAATAACTGGGTCAAATCGGCAATGTTTTACACTTCTAGGAATTTCACCTTTTGTCCAACCAAGAACGGACTCCTTGAAGTGAAAGGACTAAACTAGCGTGCAAATTGACTTACGGACTTGTTCATGGACGAGTGTTGGTGTGAGGAAACCTACCGACTGGCTGTTCTAACAAAGAGGTGATGGAGAATTCACCGATGACGTTTTAGAAGACTTAGTTATTAAGAGAGTTTGCAGTCAGCAAAAATAACTTCATAAATGAGCGTTACTCTTTAATATAACCCAACTGGTCTTCACAGCATGAATATACACGGAGATCGCCTGTGTGGAGTGATTAGGAGACGTTATAGTATCACCATCAGACTGCTTAAAATCAGACTTTACTGAAAGTACAAAGAGGCTACACTGAATACAGAGTCATATAAAACTTACGAGATGTTGACAGAACATTAGTCGGTTTGCCACTTGAATGTCTTGTGGACAGAGTTCTAACTAAAATAAGGTAAAACTAGCACCAAAGCTTGATTATGTAGCATATTTAAAATGAGAAAATAGGTTAAAGAAGCGGGCCATTGAGCGAGGAAAGGAGCCTATAGATGGAAAAACATGCTGTATCAAATTAAATTAGACTATTTGCTGACGAACCCGTGAAACAAATTGGCGATAAAGTGGCCGCAGTACCAGGGTTTTCATCTCCACACTCGTTTCGATCCTGTACCCGAATAAACCGTGATAAAGTTTCACAATATGAACGACAGTGTTGCCAAGCGAGAAAGACTTACTACCCTCATTTCCAAGGTACAGTAGTTGTCCTCGATCTATTCGTCGGCAACTGTACCTTTTAACGAAACAGATTTGATGGCTTCATAATAATTGCAGGTGATAAAAAATGCCTTAGTCAATTTAATATAGTTTATTATTTGAAAGCATAATTCCTTAGAGGTAAAAATATGTTGATAATGCCTAAGTTTGGTCTTAAAGAGTAATATAAATAAAGACATTTCACAGGTATATAAATCTAAAGTAACAGAAACGGACACTATATATTAAAGATATTTTAAGGGTCAAGAATAGACTTCCTACTCGTTTGTAGATATGGAGCAACCAATTCCTACACCAACTCCAAAGAAACCGATACAACACCATTACATCGATTGATCTTTAGGTTTGGTTTCTAGACAATATCAGGAGAAATATAGTTGCTCCAATGAACCTAAAGTGATCCGCCCTTAAAGACCCACGCGATACAGTAGTAAAAAGACATGGAGGTCAGAAAGTCCTTCAAAACATTACCACGAAACACAACTTACATGGAATGATAAAGTTTAGTGGTATAGTCTGAAGGAATTAAAATCCACCAACCACCAGGTCTCAAAACACAACCACAACATCCTTACAAACTTTCTACAAGGTATCCGCTAAAGGATGTGTAAGCTTCATTGCCAGGGTGTTCATATATGGTGCCTTGTTCCAGTTGTAGATGGACAATGTCTCCTCGCTGTAGGAAGAGGAGGGCCGAGTTGGAGGCCTGTTGGAAGTCACGACTGCTACCGTAAGCAGTCACTTGGTACCGACCGTTCTTGTACAGTTGTAGTCTGAAAGGTAGAGTAAAATATGAGGCATGTGGCGAGACAGTTTTTTTTAAGGGGGAAGTTTAGAGTTGGTAATTATGGAGCAACTGAATCTTCCAAACTATTCCAAGCAACAGAGCACCATTATTTTTGCACTTCTAGTCGAGTTTCCTAGCATACTTTAGGGAATCAAAGCACTCCAATGTACCCAAAAAGAACCACCACCTTAAGGGACAGGGAGGAGATTGTTTAGTGGCATGGTTAATAGATTCACAATATTTTAATTTACATAGAAACTCACAGGGTCCTTCGAGTAATAATGTATAGCTAGGAAAGATTAAGCATTTGGAATAATGAAAGGATACTCTATAGAAAGATTATTTAGCCCTTAATATGACCTCTGGTGGGAGACTACAAAATCATTTAGAGGCCACCACACCGTACACAATCACAACTTCCGACAAGAAAACCCCAATACATTAACACCTCCAGACTTAAAGCACAACATCCTCTGAAATCCCACCCTGCAACAACAAATAACTCAGACCAACAGAAATACCATTATCCGTTTTTAATACCTTTCTAATTTTACTCAAGTGTAGTTATCGCGTTGTGCAATTGGTCCAAGTTGTGTACTCACGTGAAGTCTCCGCTTTGTGAAGACACTGCATGGAAGGAGAAGTAGTATGAACCAGCACAGGGAGCCTCGAAGTCATTGAAGGAAGGGGACCACCCACCCATGTTCAATAACACGTCCTGGGGAAAAAATATATATATGGTATCAAGGCATTTGGCGTTCATAGTGAAGAGGAAATTTTATAGCAAAGAGGAAAGTTAAAATTATTTAAGGTAGGGAAATGGTTCCGAAGATTTGATTAAATATTGTACATTTTATTTATTAAGAGGTCGGAATTCCTAGTTACTCGTTTAAATTATATAAAGTTCTATTCACTTACCCTGAACTGAACCTTTGTGTTTGCACTGACTGTGTCCCCGAAGCCTGTGATGGCCTTCCTCACACTGAACCCTCCATAACACAGACTGTACACACGACAGGTCACGGAGAGATGGCACAGAGTTACATTAGTGTTAATACATTTTACAACGTACAGGCTTCATTACGATAATCTATAATCATTTATGTTTAAATATACAGTATACACCAGTTTATAATTCACATTTCCTTTACCAAAAAAAAAAAAAGAGTTTACACCATTATACAAAACGTAGGTACCAGATCAAGTTAACTACAAAAGACCTTCCCTTTTAATCTTTTAGTAGTTTCCTTCACTTCTACAGTTTTTCGTAATTTTACCCAGATTCTCTGGAAATAATCTAGAGTTGCCTTACCTTGGGAATGGTGGTGGTGCAAGTACCGGTGCTCCTTGTGGGGCAAAAGCAGCGGGACGACGTACACTCCCATCTCCACCACCGCCACCCACTGGGAAATTGACGGCGCCTCGATCCCCTTGTCCAGACACCAGACACCCCAGTACTGCCACCAACGTTACAAACAAGAGTCGGGCCATCTGTTTATGGGAAAGATTTATTACCAACGTGTTAATGTACACTATAATACACCAAACCTCAGGTGCAATAATCTCAAGGTGCAATAATAAGTCGAATTATTGTCAACAAGACCCCACCTACAGATTATTTGAAGTCAAGACGGTGACTATACAATGCACACATTACTAAGACTATATACAGAAGTAATAAGTTTATAAACACTTATATCAACCAAAGTAAAGAGTCTGGTTAAAAGCAAACAGTCATTACCCTCTAATATAAGGAAAGCCACCACCAAAACTACTTCTACCCAATATTTACAGCACATTCCATTGTTAAACTCAATTAAAGCAAAGATCAACAAATATTACAACTCAATACAAGTATAAAGAAACGCTTTGGAATAAACATAAAATAAACAGACTTAAAAGTCTTTCCTAATGTTCTCAACTGGACTCACCTTCACTGCTGTGGTGTGTGATGTGTTGTGATGATCGTTGCGTCCAGGGCCTCTCTTTTATACGCCTTACTCCCTCCCTCCTTCCCTTACCCCCTTCCCCCCTCTCCCCCTCCCACCTTACTCCCTCCCTCCTTACCCTCCCCCCTCCTCCTCCTCCTCCTCCTCTCTCTCTGTCCTCTTCCTTACACGATATCCCTCAACCTCCCTACCCACCCACCACCCCCAACCTCCTCCTTCTCCCTTCTTGTTAATTCCACAACCACCCCACTACTTCCTCTCTCTCTCTCTCTCTCTCTCTCTCTCATCCTTTTTCTTCCTATCATGCTTATCCATCTTACAGTTCCTTCATTCATTCCTTCTCCAAAAAATGCAAAAAATGGCTGCTCACTCCCCCCCCTCCACAGACACACTTCTCACCCCCCCACACACACATAAACACTTCTCAATAACCCCTCCACACACACACACACACTTATAATTCACACACACACACACACACTTCTAAACACCCCCTCCACACACACACACACAAACACTTATCGTCTCCCCCACCACCCACAAAATACACCCCCCACCCCACCGACACACACACAAACACTTATCGTCTCCCCCCACCACCCACAAAATACACCCCACACACACACCCCACCCCCACACACACACACAAACACTTATCGTCTCCCCCCACCACCCACAAATTACACCCCACACACACACCCGACCCCCTCCACCTTCGTCACTGGCTTTTCCCTTCCTCCTTTACATATTTTCCTACTCCCTAATCACCGACAGACAGTTCAGCAATTCTAAACAAGGCATAAAATTATATCCTGGAGACCGTTTCCTTCTTCCTTCCTTTATCTATTTATTTTTATATTAAACTTTATGCTCTGTTATTTCTTCATTCTTTCTCTCTCTCCTTTCTTCCTGTATTACTTTCTTTATTTTTCTCTGTTATTTCTTCATTCTTTCTCTCTCTCCTTTCTTCCTGTATTTCTCCCTTTATTTTTCTGTTATTTCTTCATTCTTTCCCCCTCTCCGTTCTACCTCCCTCTCTTCTCCCTTTTAAAAAACAAGACATAGATAGCACAACCAATCAAAAAAAAGCCTATAATAGAAGCAGTGACTATTATATATGACCATTCCCAACTCTCGTCCTGTCATGAATCAATAGTAAAAAAAATCGTTATAAAGAAACTCCTTATTGATTTTTCTTATTCCAAGCACTGATGCAGATTTATAACACTAATTACAGTACACGTAAAATATGTACCGCTCACCAACACTACATACGGCAGTCAACTATACGTTAACATGTATAATTTTACCTGCCATTGACAATAAACTGCAAACATACATACATAAATACATACATACGGCAGTCAACTATACGGTAACATGTATAATTTTACCTGCCATTGACAATAAACTGCAAACATATTTTCTACATGAAAAAAAAAATCCCATAGAATGTGAAATATTACAACAATAAACTTATTCGTAATTCTTACTAGTATAATTCTAAGTCCACAGGAAGCATGCAGTAAAATGACGAAAGAAATGCAATGAGAACAATTATCCTTTGAAAGTCATGTTGGCTGCATGTGCTCAATAATTTGGTATTTTTTCCAGGACTCGATGTATAGTATATACAGGACCAGACTGTCTCATCACCAGACCAATGTTCGGTTCATACACTTCAACTTACTTCATATAACTCTCTGTTCTTTATAACTCTCTGTATAACTCTCTGTATAACTCTCTGTTCTGTATTTGCATCAACTATATGTAGTATATTAATCCATACTAATGGTTAATCATCTACTTGTTAAGTCAGTCGTGTTTCCATTACTTAACCAAACCGTGTGCTTGTATCTCTGACAGTTGATGGGACAGTTGGCTAGGAGTAAAATAAAAATGGTATATTTTTTAAACAAACAGCTTTTAACATTTCAAATATTACTGTGTTTACCTTCTTGTGCAGTACTGTAACTTCACTTTCACCCGCTATTACATATATATCAACTAATGTATCTATTTATAACGCCCGTAGTTTAAACAAAATTGAGGGCCCTTACTGGAGCTCTGTGAATTCTCCAAACTATTCCAGGCAATAGATTCCCTATTCGAAACACTGAAGCGTTTTGTGGCCTGGATTATTTGGAGGGTTGGAGGGGTGTGTGGGAATAGGGGGACAGGCCTCGTTGTGGGTAGAAAACCTAAGAAAGCATGAGAAGAAGAAAAAGTGGAAAGAAGGGATTAATTGATTGATGGATATTAGGCTTGGCAACATGGAGGTTCTATAGCGCCAGAAAAAGGTGATAGAGAGGTGTGACAGCAAGCAGGAAGGAAATAAAAAGAAAAGAGGGACAGTTGAAGAACTGAAAGTCAGTGGCTGGGGCCGAAGGGGCGCCAAAAACCCTGTAAATATTGCCCACATTACTACAGGCAATACCCACCTACGGGGGGAAAGAAAGGACACTTGAAAAATTTTATTAATGGAAATAAATGGCTTAAATTTTAATCTATTAGTCTGCATGGAATGTTAAACCTTTAATTAAAAGTATCGTTACAATTATTAATGTATTACCATATAAATAAAATCAAACTTCCCACCATCAACTTAGCATTGTTAGCATTGGGGGTGGGGTGGGGGGATAGAAAGCCTGTCCCCTAATCTCACCCCCCTAACCCCCCCAAGCCTGTCTCCCTACTCCCGCACCCCCCTAACCCCCACAAGCCTGTCCCCTACTCCCACAGCCCTTAACTAACTATCTAATGATCAGACAGTCTCTTCTCCACAATGTCCTCTTTCACTCCATTCACCTTCTCTCTCCCTTCCCCTTACCCCCCCCCCTCCCTCCCTCCCAGCACACCTTGTCTCCATTCTTCCACTTTGTCACTTCACTCTCCTCCTCACCATACACCTTCATAATCATTCTGTGTGTTGCCCAAAATGATCAATTGAGTATTATGAAAAATAGGATCTGAAAAGAAGGTACAGTTGGGGTCACTCCCGCGTTTCTCCCCTGTCGTTGCCTATGTTGGGCCAGTCAGAAATTCGATTCCCGATTCACAAGTTAAAATATTCGAAATATTCATATCTTTTTACTCGAAGGATATGAATGTTTCGAATTTTTTAACTTGTGGATCGAGATTCGAATTTCTGACTGTCCCAACATTAGCAACGTGAGGGGGAAAACGCGGGAGTGGAGCCAACTGTACGTACAGTACACTCGTGATACAACATTTCTGACCAGAGACAAACGACAGGCCCCACACACACACCTTACATTCGAACTCAGCCTCTATAGGTGTACTGGGTGGGGAAATGAGCAATACCAGGCGATTCGAAGCTTTCTGCTCCTCACACTCTGGTCAGAAATTATGTATCACGAGTGTATGTACTGTACAGTTGCCAAAAAAGCTATTGCGACAAATCTTGATAGAACTTAACCATACTAATATATACAACTATTTGTAGGGACTATAAGCATGTATAACAGAAGGAAATATACATATCCTTCTGTAATATATATTTATAATTCCTAGAAACAACTATGGACATTAATATCTTTAATGTTGTATCAATAGTTGTCGCAGTACCTTTTTTGGCAACTGTACGTACAATATCTGGTATTTTGATATTTACAAATTCACTCCACACAATATTATATTATGGCAGGACTAATGTTGACCTTAATAAAGTCCTCCGAGAGTAATGTTTCGGCTATACTTTGAGACCCCAGAGCCGAAGTGAGCATTGTCCGAGAAACTGAGATGATTTCATGAACCCCGGCCACATGAACATTGTATCAGAATAACTCAACCCAACTCAACTCAACCCAACTCAACTCAACTCAACTCAACCCAACCCAACTCAACCCAACTCAACTCAATTTAACCCAACCCAACTCAACTCAACCCAACTCAACTCAACTCAACTCAACTCAACTCAACCCAACTCAACCCAACTCAACTCAACTCAACTCAACCCAACTCAACCCAACTCAACTCAACTCAACTCAATTTAACCCAACCCAACTCAACTCAACCCAACTCAACTCAACTCAACTCAACCCAACTCAACTCAACTCAACCCAACTCAACCCAACTCAACTCAACTCAACCCAACTCAACTCAACCCAACTCAACCCAACTCAACTCAACCCAACTCAACTCAACTCAACCCAACTCAACCCAACTCAACCCAACTCAACTCAACCCAACTCAACTCAACCCAACTCAACCCAACTCAACTCAACCCAACTCAACTCAACCCAACTCAACTCGACTCAACCCAACTCAACCCAACTCAACCCAACTCAACTCAACTCAACCCAACTCAACTCAACCCAACTCAACCCAACTCAACTCAACCCAACCCAACTCAACTCAACTCAACCCAACCCAACTCAACTCAACTCAACCCAACTCAACCCAACCCAACCCAACTCAACCCAACTCAACTCAACTCAACCCAACTCAACCCAACCCAACCCAACTCAACCCAACTCAACTCAACTCAACCCAACCCAACTCAACCCAACTCAACCCAACTCAACCCAACCCAACTCAACCCAACCCAACTCAACTCAACTCAACCCAACTCAACCCAACCCAACCCAACCCAACTCAACCCAACTCAACTCAACTCAACTCAACCCAACTCAACCCAACTCAACTCAACCCAACTCAACTCAACTCAACTCAACTCAACCCAACTCAACTCAACCCAACTCAACCCAACCCAACTCAACTCAACTCAACCCAACTCAACCCAACCCAACTCAACCCAACCCAAACCAAGTCCAACCCAAGCGGGGGGAGGGGGTGATATTTCCCAAAACATTAATTTGCGACAGTCTTGAACCACAAATTAGTTCAAAACAGACTATAAAACATTGCAATCTGAAAACCTTGAGTCCAAAGCAGATTATGGACAAAAAACGCTTGACTATTACCATTACTTTTAAAGGGGAAGAACCAAACCATAAAAACAAGTATATAGGAAGATAATTTAGTTTGTCTCTTCC
>JAWZYT010002997.1:0-42500 GCA_034508575.1 Petrolisthes manimaculis | reverse complement strand
TAATTATTATTATTGTTGTACACTTCAAACAAACACTTTAATTATTAATGAACTTGAGGTAGGCCTAGCTTATTCAGTGGCGTCACGTGGGAGGGACATATGTCCCTGGGCGCAGCATTTAGGGGGGCGCCAATTGCCAATTTGAAGTTGGTGAAAATTAAATTGCTTCTATGAGTACTCCTAGAACCCCCCCTGCTGGCACCCACCATTACGCCCCCTATTAGGGCACCATAAATACAATCTTTGTTCCCGGGCGCCAATAACCCTCGTGACACCACGTACTGCCTAGCTAGTCTCTTCTATTCCAGGGACATGCTATAGGATTAATTATTTTAGTTAAGAGGGTTACAAGCATTTTATATCCTTCATTTAGCCTTTACATAAATTCTACTTCGATCTCTCTCTCTCTCTCTCTCTCTCTCTCTCTCTCTCTCTCAATAATAATGAATAGATAAAAGATTAATATATAGAATAAAAAATCTTATCACTTCACTCAGCATTCCTTTATCACAAGTGTTGCCAAAATATCCTTCAAAATCATTAATATAAAAATAGTCCATCTACCAGATAACTATAATAAGTTTCACCAGTGGGTAAACTTCGTAATAGAAAATGTAGATAATTAAATATTTATGGAAAGAATTATTACCGTTTTGTAACAGTTGCCACTCAGATATAATTACCCACAAAACTGTTGTATATTCCTAATAAGATCACCCATACTCCTAATGAATAAGGGTATATTTGAATTAATTACTTTTATTGTGTATGGTTTTTCTACCTTCATTACCCACTAATTTAGACCATTTTAAGACTATTTTCTTCTATGACATTTCCTCCACAAATGCAACATTTCCAATGGGGCATTTTAAAATTAGCCTGACCTGACCTAACCTAGACCGCATCAGACTACCTGGACCTATTAGGAAATAATCGTGATAAAGTACTATAGAGGGCTTTCTGTGACGTCACGAGCGCTTCGCTTTTGTTTCAAGGGTTATACTGGCTGCCATATTGGAGGGCAATCGAATGTAAACATTGATCATTGGACCTAACTTGTATGCAATGGAAGGCCCTTCTTCATCCCGTGTTCTCAGTCAGTATGCAATAATGCTTGACAGTGAAGCTAAGGTCCGATATATTGAAAAAATAAGTGCTTTTGGTGGGAATGACCCGTATATAACAGAGGAAAATGGTCGTCCTTTGGTGGAACTGTCCGTGAGTGAGCTACCTGACACTGCATACCATGATATTTACATATATTTTCTAACCTTTTTTCTGTCTACTGTAGGCCTAAGGATGGTTCTTAAGACTACCACTAGCCTTAGTACTCTGTACCCACTCCAACATCTATGGCAGTATATGTTCCTGAAAATGTGCAGGCAGGACATGTCCTATTCACCCTCTACTATTATGCCTGCTCCCACTTACTCTATACTGTATAAAATAAGGAATAACTACAACTCTGTGTACTTAATGTGTTCATTTATTCATTAACAATATAAGAGATCTGTCGCTTCTCAAAGGTTTCCATCGCCTGATGTCTCTTGTGATATGGTGTGTGGTGGAAAATGGATGGTGTACAAAGTCCGGAGAGAGTGGATTGGAGTCTCTATTTTAAGTCTTTATATTTAGTTAGAGACAATCCTCTGCTAGAGCATATAAGTGTATGTAACATTTAATCGAGTCTGATATCCATTTGTGATGGAAATTACTTGTGTTTTGGTTCCCAGGTCACTTGCCCCTACTCAAACCAGCACTAGGCCTAACCTAACCCAAGATATGCAGAATACTGCTTACAGTACTCTGCTCATGCTAACCCAATAAATAAAACATTTCATGTGATTATATAAAAGTGATACTGCTAATGAGGTTTTATACCTTTTCCTACTGTCCTTGCTGCATAACTAGTTATTTATAACCATAACTTCATTCAAAGCACCAAATAATTTCTAAGTTTAACTTCCTAGTTTCTTACATTATTCACTCTAACGTAACCTGACCTGATAATAGCCCCCTTCCAAAAATATATACAGATTTTCCAACAAATATAATCACCAGGTGCATTCAAAGCACATCATATTCTATCAAAATATAATAAATGATCACTACAGAGGCGGGTGTAAGGAGTTGGTTGCCATCCATCTCTCTTCACAGCAGCTATCTATTTTTCTTGCTGTTCCTGGTTAGCTGGAAATTGATAAAATGACACAGAACCCCTCCCGGCCCTATTATTGCAACCAAATGCACAATAGCTAAGCACCATGCTTGTTGAGAAGACGATAATAGAGTGGAGGTCCTTAAATATGAGCCCTCCATTGCCCTCCAATATGGCGGCCGCTAGCGGATTTGTTTACTTTGATCAGCCGGATCTGGCAACACTGCTACAAAACAGTACTTTACTACTTCTTTCAATAAATACCTTAGTAGTCTATTTAAAGACGCCTTAAGTTAAATAAGTAAGAGTGAGTGATGTCTGGTGTGTATAGTAAAGCAATGATGTATAGACACGTGTTGGGGAGGCGTGTCCGAAACGTGTTGTCTACATGTCGCAGCTCGGGTCAACTTCACAACAGGTCAACAACAACAACAATAATCAGGTGTTATGGCTGGGGTCAACTTTACAACAGGTCAACAACAACTACAATATCACCAACATTAATCCGGTGTTATGGGTCGTATTATCCCATAGATGATGTGGTATTTGGTCTCACTGAACAGCAACAACAGGTAATATTAATTAAAATTATTCATGACAACAATAACTGTGATTAATATTGTATCGGTAATGGTTTAGTTCAGCCACGGAAATGTTAATTATTTCCTTCTTTTTTTTTGTTTTGGTAAATATTGAAAGAATTGCCGTTATTGCGTACGGATTTTCTACCCACTCCGCAAATGCCCCATATTACCCTGACCTTACCTAACCTAACCTAGACCGCATCAGACTACCGGGACCTAACCTGGGCAAACTACTGGGAAATAACCGTGGTAAAGTACAGCAAAATACTGGGACCTACTCGGATTTGGCAACACTGCTACAAAACAGTAATTTTTTCAATAAATACCGTTATGTTTGTTTTATGTTTCTCTATTAATCCATTACCCTTCCCTGTTTTTATAGTTGAAATGAAAGGACAACAGTACATTTTGTGTAATGGTGATGTTGGTACAGTTTATAGCGTCTGGGTGTTGCATCGTGAGAATCCAGTATGTGTGGTCATTCATAGAAAAGCATTTTGTCTCTGTTAGGTCCAGGTAGTCCTTTGATATAGAGACCCTTAAATATAGGGTCCCTTAGTCTGTCTCAGTTCAGGTTAGGTTTGATTAGGTTAGGTTAAGTATGGTTAGGTTTGATTAGGTTAAGTCAGGTTAGGTTAGGTTTGGTTAGGTTTGATTAGGTTAGGTATGATATGGTTAGGTTAGGTTTGGCTTGGTTATGTATGGTTAGGTTAGGTTAGGTATGGTTAGGTTTGGTTTGGTTATGTATGGTTAGGTTAGGTTAGGTATGGTTAGGTTAGGTTAGGTTAGGTTAGGTTAAGTATGACTAACTCTTGTTTTACCCGTCAATCCAGCCTCTTGTTGAAGGGGGGTTAAACTTGGTCAAAATACACCATTACTCATATATCAACAGTAAAGCTGTTTATTAGCCTGCATGCCAAACAGTATTTCTTATAAACTTTTTCCCTTTTCTCCTTCCAGTTACGGGAAACTATTTTCAGTCTTGTTCAGAAGGAAGTGGCACCAAAGGCAGAACAAATTGACCGAGATGACAACTTTCCAGAAATGAGGGTAGGTAGCCAATCAGAACATTTTTTTTTATATTGTATTTCTTAATTATATATGTTAAAATGTGTGTCACCCTGGAAACTGCTGTAGATATGGAATGATTTGGTAGTAAATCTTAGAGTGTAGTACAAGTGAATACGTCAAGACCTCTTCACAGTAAGCCTTTTCCTTGCAGTATGTTGGGTGTTTTACTCATTGCTAAAGCAAAACAATATCTTTGCCAAAATACTGTACAGTAAACAACCTTTGAGATACATTGAAGAAAATATCTTTTACTATACAGTACAGTATTCTGTTCATTACAAAAACTTATAGTATGTGCAGTAATCACATTAATATAAATTAATACTATCTTGTCAACAGAATTTTTTCCTCAAGATGGGCAGTCTGGGATTAATGGGCATCACTGCTGACCCCGAGTATGGTGGCTCTGGTATGGGTTACATGGAGCAAATCATTGTCTTTGAAGAAGTGGTTCGAGCATCATCAGGCGTTGCACTCTCATACGGAGCTTCTTCCAACCTTTGTATTAATCAGATCAACTTGAATGGGACTCCAGTACAAAAAGAAAAATATCTTCCCAGAGTAAGTTGAGTACTGTTTGATAATAAAAGGAAACTGTTCTCAAACTTGGTGATGTTTACAATACTTTTCATATTCACATCCATTACAATACCACAGCTTGATTATGTAGCACAGTACTCTATTCTTTTTATCAACTTATACTTCAACAATTAATTTTTTTCATCAGCTGTGTTCAGGTGAGTTTGTGGGAGCACTGGCTATGTCAGAGGCTGGGTCTGGCAGTGATGTGGTCTCTATGCAACTCAAAGCAGAGAAGAAGGATGATTATTTTGTCCTGAACGGTAACAAGTTTTGGATCACGAATGGACCAGATGCTGATGTCATAGTGGTGAGTGACAAATAAACATTGTACTGTACAGTATATTTATAGAAATAACATTACAGTATACTGAACAGAATCTAGATGAAACTGTACAACCATCAATAAAAGAGCTTAATATTGTTTCCTTGTAAATATAGTTACTCTTTCTTCTTGTTTTACACTATAAAAGGTATGGTGATAGTTAGGTTACTAAGTGATGTACCAGTATAGTAATAATGTATACAATAGTGAAGCATTGTTTTATGATGGTTTATAGGTTTATGCCAAGACAGCTTCGGGTGTCTCCAAGGACAGGCCCGGTGTGACAGCCTTCCTGGTTGAGAGGGACATGGAAGGGTTCAGTTCTGGCCCCAAGTTGGATAAGTTAGGACTGAGAGGCTCCAATACCTCTGAGCTCATCTTCCATAACTGCAAGGTGCCAGGTGCTGTGATTGTAAGCTTTTCAGTCTCCTAATCTGATGAATAATGAGAAATAACTAGTATTATGCCATAACCTGGTCAAATTCCTTTTTTTGTCTGAGTGAAATATGTATGATTTCAAAACTTAAGCATTATCGAAGTTACCCTGAAACCAATGGCTTGAATGTGAAATAACATGCAGGATCAATGAAGATGGTGGGAAATTATTCCAGATGGTGAGGAAGCCTTATTTCTTGACTGGAATCCATGATGGTATTTCTTAGAAGAATAAATTATTAATACACTGAGATTATAGCCGAATTATACACGTATGATATGATAGGTTAGCATTGTGACAACAGATATATGAGAGATTCTTGCAGTAAGAATACAGTAATAATATGTGCACTATTAACCAGATATATAATGTTTTTACAGCTAAGAATATCCTGGGAACACTCAACCATGGATTACGTGTTTTGTTTTCTGGCCTGGACCTTGAAAGAGTACTCCTTGCAGCTGGTCCAGTTGGGTAAGGTCTCTATCACACAACAGTACAGTACTGTACCTTTTTTATCTTTTAATTATGTACCAGTTCCCATCCAGCTGATATCAGTTCTAGGTACAGTACATTAAACTAATTATTGGTTACACTAGCCTGTAGCCTCACAAATTACCCATATAACAAATACAATAATGAATTGAAGGAAAGATCTTACCTTACTTTTAACTCATCAGAGGGATGCCATTATATCAAATGCATTGTTTTAGATGCGGTGAAACACCACTGTCTGTCTGCTTGGCTTTATAATGGGACAAATGGATTTCTGCCTTGTCACATTTTAAGCATAGACATTTGTGTTACTAGAGTAAACTGTACATAAATTTAATTACCATATGCAAAACTGTATTGTATTATATATTTTGAGTTTGTTGAACATTTAACATCACTGTATGATGAAATTATTTTAGTCATGCTGTCAGTTATAATTTCAAAGTTGTTCCAATATGCTGAAGGGAAAGAGGAAGGAAAATTGTCTGATTTTTTGTGCCATTTTTTTAAACTTTGGGGAGGTAAAGGCCATTGACAATATCCTCCCTTGTAGAGTGATGAACAAGTAATAATATCAGCAACACTCTTCACTGGCCTACAGTGTATGGCTTTATCTTTTTTCCATTCTGTTTATTGTCTCTTCATTTTTTAAGTGATGAATTACCCTTTGTTCAGCCATACTTTCATCTCCACAGGAATTGATACTTTATGGATAAATTTCAGAGTGATGCAAGCTGCCTGTGATGTTTCCTTCCAGTATGTCCATGATCGCAAGCAATTTAACACAAGAATTGGGGAATTTCAACTAATGCAGGTTTGTTCTTACCTTTTCTCACTTCCAGAATTAGGGCTTTAAGCCAAGGGCACACATAGCCGATTTGCTTCTGAATTCATCCCGAAGTGACTTTGATTTTGTTTGGGGCATTTTCGGTGAACTTTTTCAAGGTCAAGTTTTCGTTGGTATGCATTCAAAGCACACCTTCGAATGCATATCGAATAGTTTTCAGATTAGTTGTAAGCATATTAATTTCTATTTAATATGACTAGTTAATATTTTAATGTAATTTCAAACTCTTCCTCAGGGCAAAATAGCAGACATGTATTGCACTTTAAATGCATGTCGGGCATACCTGTACAGTGTGACACGTGCCTGTGACTTGGGACATGTTAATACCAAGGACTGTGCCGGTGTACTACTCTACTGTGCAGAGAAAGCAACACAAGTTTGTTTGGAAGCCATTCAGTGTCTGGGTGAGATTATTCAAGAATTTTATAGGTGTAGCCTACAGGTACTTTTTTATTTATATAAGAACAAAACATTCCTGAATGAGTAGTGATTCAAAATTGTGAAAGTAAAACATGCACTATAAAGAATGTACATGTAGCATGTACAGTATGTACTGTACTGTACAGAAAATTGTAGCAAGCTATGTTTGTTATCATGAACAGTATGCATAAATTTAAAATTAATCTGGATTTTATGTTTATTGAAAAATGTACAATATGAAACTTGTGTAAGAGAAGAGGGACTTATACTTAACAAACACGGTTCTTGCCCATATGTAGGCCTATTAATAATGTGATTAAAGAATTAGGGTATTAAAATCTTTACAGGTTATATTACTAAAGATTTAATGTACTGTATTTATTCATCCCAGCAGATATATAATACCTTGTTACTATCATCATTCATCTTTTTCAGGTGGGAACGGATATGTAAATGATTATCCCACTGGACGTCTCATGAGAGATGCAAAGTTGTATGAAATTGGAGGGGGTACAAGTGAAATTCGTCGTTTGGTGATTGGTCGAGCTATTAATGCAGAGTATAGGTAGTTGGTGTTGAAGATCCTCAAACTGCCTTGCTCAATAGGCTGGAGTCCTCATGGAAGACCGTAGCTTGAACTCAATTTTCCAATAGAGCCATCATGAAATGTTGTCGAGTGAGGATGTGTGTACAGTAATGCAGTCTTTCATAATTTGTTTATTAGTGTGGGGTGCTGTGTTGTATCATGGACAGGTATTCTAGAAGATTGTGTATAGAAGTGACACATATTGTATAGCCCTACAGCCATATTTTTATTACAACTTATATATACTGTATAGTGTATTGATATCATACCGTAAATTTTTACTGACGTGTGGTTGGTGCTTACTAAAGTTTTTAATCTACCTGGGTCTTATATTTCATCATGGCGACCATAACACAGACAGATGATATGGGTGTCAATCTATCATTCATTATTTATACAATATATTCATATCTGATCTTGTTTCTATAATAAGCTTTCATGGCTTTGTACAGTCGTATGATTTTTTGTCTTTTAGAAATTGTTCATTTTCCTCCTATACTCCTTATCTGGCTTCCTTTCAGCATCTTGAATTGCCCTCTTAACTCTTTATTTTAAGATGTGATTTGTTCCTGCAGGTAATTTCCCTTAATGCATAGCCTACTCTTTTGTACCTCTATCACAATTTCTTCTCTCTCTTTGCAAAACCATCCCTTATGTTTGTTTTTCCACTTTCTATTGTGCAGTATAGACAATTTATGACTTAATTGCTATAACATAATTATGGTATTCAGAACTTTTGTTTATCATTATTAGATCATAGTCCAATATTTGTTCAATTTACTTTTTCACATAATTAAAACATTGTCTATTCAGGCTATCTTTAACTGTTGGCATATAATTCTGTAAAAAAGGTACAGTAATTTGCAACTTTTCAATTGATCTTGTGCTGTTAAATATATAAAATCTAAGCTTACCGCTATCTACAATTTTATTATTGGCAGGAGAAACTTGCCACTAGCTGTAAGTCAGCTTGGGTTGGATGTCGGGGCATTGGCAGTTTTCTTGGGAATTTCATAGAGTCAGAGACTTTACTCGAAAAAATCCATGATTGGCTTTAGATTGAAACTGTATTAAATTAATAGGTATCCTATCAGGTTGAGGTGAGGTTTATTTTGATATTTAAGTAAAATTAGGTGGCATGTAGTGGGTAGCCAGCATTCCATGTCACATACAACATGCGCATCACTCATTTTAGCATGCTGAGGTTTTGAATGGCTACCTTTGATAAAGCCTAGCTGCTCTAGCACATGCAAGACCAATGGACTGCCATTTCATTAGTAATCCCACTTTCCATCTAGGTCAAAATTTCAGCATACAACTGTAAAAGGAGACTTAAAACACAGGTTCTAATAGCAGAACTATTTTATTTGACAAAAGTGGTTATGATCCAGACTTAGAATTATAAAATGCCATGTATTATTTTATGGATCGTTTAAGTGATATTTACTTTTGTACCATTGGGGGGTAGGGGGAGGCTGGACACATATAGCAGAGTGAACATAACGACACAATCACTTAACCCGTATTCCTAGTCACTCCTTCACTTAACTACATCAAGTTATAAACAGGATAGACTATATTAATATTCTCGTTGTAAAATTCATATTTTACAGTGCCAAGAGTGTCCAACACAAGTAGCCCTAGTGATACAGCTGGTAAAGTGTAGGCTGCCAGTTCCTCCAAACTCTACCAAAACACAGCACACATACGGTACCGAGGTATTGTAGTTTGTTTCATGGCATAGTTATGAGACATCACTAGTGTTTAATAGGTTTAATCTCACAGCTCCCTTAAACCAACATTACTAAAAACTGACAAAATTTATCATATGCAACCTTGGGTTTTATATATTTTTGTCTGTTTCTTCATTATTGAAGATATGGCTTGAAAAAACCTTAAAGCTATAATGATTAAAACATGGGTTGTAGAGAGTGTGCCATGCATTATGAACAGGACTAGTCTGACTTTTCTTGTACTTTTCCTGGTAAGCCAATCCCTCCTGTAACACATCTCATGGCAAGTAACAATTTTTATATCTTCAGAATTTTACAATTTCCCAAGAGTGATGAGTTAAATAAGTGCACAAATAGTTAAGATTGTCCTAAAAGTATGTAAAAAAACAAATAAGACAAGGGTGAATGAAGTAGATAAAGTGAAGGAGAAACTCCGAAGACAGTCACTTACCCTATAATACACAATCACGTGTCTGGGTTAGGGGGCGGAGTAAGGGAATCCTACCAACAGTGTTAAGATATTAAAGTCCTTGTTTCACTCACTCACTAATAGGATACATGCAGAGTAAGGCTGAAGTCCTTCCCTACACAACACCGACAGCTGATCATTAGTCCAATTTAGTGTCAACTAATACAGATATTAAATATGTACTTCACTCATATATATTGAAACTTTGTTCCATTATGGAAACTCCCTTTATATATAGTAAAACTCATCAATTTCACCTTGCAAGGTTTTACTGGGAGCCAACCAATCCATCCCATAAAGGCTGTTGTTCATTTCACTTCTTGACCCAAGGATAATTGTGTAGCCTAAGTGTAATGTATTGTGTCGAGAAGATATTTGTGGTACAGATAAAGCTGGTATTGTTGATATTAACATGGATGTGCAATGTATAATTGGAGCTGGCCCATCACCCCAAATGTAGGGGAAGCCAGCACTGAGGGTTTCATATTGAATACTAGTACAGTATTTCCTAAATATGTTAAATTAAGGTCCTACTAAATCAAGAAATGGGAAACATTCATGGCTGCATGTACAGTTGGACACAGGAATTCTTGGTAAAACCAAGGTGGAAGATGCTTGTCCCTCTCCAGTAACCAGTTGACTATTGTCCAATATTTGCTTATCATCTCCATCTCAAATCATAGTTTTTGCCACTGGGACATCTTATTGATCACAGAGATATTTCATATTCTGAGGTGGTGAGCAACTTGCACCTCAACTGTACCATGAATTCATGTGTCCAACTGTATAGTAACTTATGGGTTAGTTAGGTAATTAAGATGACTTAAAATAGAACCATTTTACCAGTCATCATTTCTACCCGACACACGAGTTACGATTCGTGCATTAGTTATACCCTATTAGTGAAGAAGTGAAATTAAACATATTTTGAAATGTTCCAGAATTAGTGCTGTGATGCTATTTCTGTTGTGTGTTGCAGGTATGGCTTACCCGACAATCATTATTCATAAGTCAACACTTTTTTTTATATGCCTCTCAAACCTCACATATACATTCCTTTGTACAAGTCTAGATGCTAAAAAATTCTTATAATGCCTAATATTCCTAGATAACGCCCCCCCAAATTCTTATAACAAATGCAGTAACCATTTATTGAAACTTCCAATCTAATATAGCCAGGTTTTGATTTTGCTTGGTAATAATTTCTACACACATACACACACACACAAATACTTTTTTTTTTCCAACCAATTATAGGAAGAAACTAGTAGCAGCTCTTCCTGTTCAGTATATACAATGCCTTCCCTATCCCAAACACTTCCTATATTACAGAACAATCTACAGTATACATAATAATTATCAGTACAATAGTTACATTACAAACTCCCACAATAAGTTTTCAGACTGTCTTCTAACCAGCTGCTACTGAATTACCTGATTTAGAGGCCTTTTGAAGCAACCAAATGTTACTCTATGGCATAAAAAATTAACAATTATTTTGAAGTATCAGGAATGAGCTATAGAACCAATAAACCAAGTTTGAGCTTTGTATCAGTGAAGAGTAATAGATTTTTCAAGGCTTCCAAAACAAGAAACCAAGTTACAGCTTAGCAAGAAAATTTAATAATAACTTGGGCAAGACCTTCCAGGGGAGGGGGGAACTACGAGTACATTGGTGCCTCCTTTTCAAAGATGACCAGTTTACAATGTTCTTTCAGGTTACAGTGATATGATCCATAACATGGAATTTAAGGAACCTGTGATATTAGTGAAATAGAGGCTAACATTTCATTAACAATGTGTTATAAAACAGCACTGTACTGAAGGAGTCTGTTTTATGACAGAGTTTGGAGGAATCAATCACCACCAAACTGCTGACAAAATCTTCAGTTCCTTTAATTAAAGGAGACTGTAACAGAAACACAGGCTGTTTATCCCCTAGTCTTGTTCACCAACTTTGCTAACTC
Source organism: Petrolisthes manimaculis (assembly GCA_034508575.1). Lineage (NCBI taxonomy): Eukaryota > Metazoa > Arthropoda > Malacostraca > Decapoda > Porcellanidae > Petrolisthes > Petrolisthes manimaculis. Next base: position 30,830 of record JAWZYT010002997.1, on the reverse strand, counting down.
TATCATCATGATGTAGGTATTACACTAGTCACTTTCCTGTAACTTTTTACAATAAATGGGGAGAAATAATAAAAATGAAGAAGAATTTTCAGTGAGAAGTTCATATCATCTTGCCTTTGATATGAATAACTCCCAACATAAACAACACCAACGCAGTATAGACATAAACAACACCAACTCAGTATAGAGAACAGTAAGTGCAGGTGTGAAGTGGTGTTTGGGAATAACGCTGGTCTGCTCGATACATTTGTGCTTAGTCTCAGCTACCATTCATTCAAAGTAATAAACAGACCAACTTCTCTCAAACACCACCAATGACATCAAGTAAATTTTTACAACAACGGATGCCAAAAATGTGTTAAAAGGTATCTTGTCTGGGGAGGTCTTTGCTTTTTATGAGTGAATGTACTTAAATAGGCTCCCTAGTCACCATCCAATACCTTAGATATAATGCCCACTAACACCAGTGGGGCCAACAAAGGGATGGAAGAAACTAGCTAGTGTAACACCTTCTTTGATGCAAATATTCCATATATATATAGAAACCATTTTTGGGGAGGGACTACCGTATACTAAGACACACAAGCTAATGTATGTACTCCACAACAGCATACTGTTCTAAAAAGCTACTGGGGGATGGGAGGGAGGATGGTGTTAACTAAAATTATAGCAGCCATTATAAATACTATTTAGCCACATTGTTAAGTGATGAGTGATATATTATGTATAAAAAGGAATCCTGATTATTATATGTTCGGTAGAATTAAGCAACTTGCAATTACATGTACTGTATTATGTTTGATTAGTCAGTAAAATTCCAATGTGCTAAAACTTACTCACTAATAAAATGTAGTATTAGGTCAAGCAAGATGAAGCCAAAGATAAATAAATACTCATGATGGTATTTTCATCATGGATGAAACCCTTCAGTTAGAGGGTTTTGATAGTGACATCAAACATCATTAACCTATGTCATCATTCCTAATTGGTTTACTGGCTGGCCCAAGACAAGCCGTAATGTTGTACCACTCTGCAATATTACACCATTTTGGAACTCAAGTGGATTTTTTCTTACATATTCAAAACATATTTTTCTACTAGTACTATACTGTACTATAGTACCTTACGTCTCAAGTGCCAGACATACGTTCAAATAATGATATTGCACACACACTTTGAATGAACTTGTAAGCATATATGGTTAAGAGCAGAATTTCACTTCAGTCTTGAAAGGATATTGTTAATCTGGCAATCTGATTAAAAGTTGTTTGAGTACAGACTGATAATATGAATAGCAAATTATGAGGCTACTTTTATAAGTATGGCTGAAGCAAATTTCTGCCTTCAACTGTACCCACTGTCATCCACCGTGGACAACAGCCAATAATTTCAACCCAGGTGTGCATTGTTTCCTGCCAGTCTTATCACTCACTATTACCAGTTTTTCAATAATTCCCATGTCCCCCCTATTTTTTTTTTCCTTTTTCCCCACCTCACTCCAGACTATCAACTTCAACTAACACTCCCAGGCTTGTCATTCAGAATTCTGACATCTGAGAGATTATTTCCACTGACTAAAATTATCAAACACTATACTGTACACTTTGAATTTAAGCAAATCTGAAGCACCAGAAACTCAAATTAGTAAAGCACATAAGATAACCGATGCCTTACATCAACCAAGCCTGAGAGTGTTGACGCATTTCCCTCAGAAGGGCTGGAAATTACCACTAATAAACATCCTTCCAAATATTACGAAACTAAATCAAACTTCAAAACTGCAGAGGTAACTAAAAGCCGTAATAACACCCGCATAAGTTAAATGACACAATAGATGTGTAGCCAGAGGTATGTGAGAATCTACAGTACAAGAGGCTGTATGCATTCATCCTATGGTAGTATAATACTGGGAGCAAATTTTGTATCCTAAATCTTGTGTTCAGATTCTGCATTGTTTTCAATAACAATTGAATATTGTTGTCAAAAATATTATATTTTTTGCTTTGCAACCAAATACCACTTCAAATCAACTCAACTTTTGGATGTGACCCAAAGAATGGATAGTTGGTTTTCATTAGTCTTGGTCCTGAGCATTAGGGTTAAGACAATTACAGGTAGTGATCGGACACCTCTGAATACTCTGGCATCATTTCACTCGGCAGCTGCAGTTTATGAAAGCGTGGAGATTACATCTCACACACAAAAAAATACTGTCAGTGTGAGACTAGAGAATCTTAAGCCACCCAGTCTATAAGTTCTTCATCTGGTATCAGTGAGTATTATGATGAGAGGTTCTTCCCTGTTTTCCCTTTTATAAATTCATGAATAGATTTAGCACCCACATAATTCTTCAAATGGACCAGCACTCTGTTTCAGTAACTATTAAAATCTTCTGCATTTGTGTACAAAACTATGTTATGCTAAATTTCCCAACCTGACGTTGGATCTAGTCTGTTTTCCTATTTGTAGTCAACCTCAAGGAAACTGGTATCTGAGGTGGAGCAATAGGCAGGGATCTCCCCCACAAGCAGCATTGCTATATCTGGTTGTAGTCTGTCAGAATGGGATGAGCAGTCTGTTAGAATGGTTTTTACACTCTCACCTCAATCTCCTTTCTCTCTCTTTATCTATATTTTATGTGTCTGTCCCTCTGCATTTTGTGTGTGTGCGTGTTAAACTTTTATTCATCTGTCCCTTTGTGTAGTAAAATGAACATTGTACACACAGTGTGTGTGAAGGGAAGACTTTATACGATTTCGGGACAAATTTCTTAATATATGAAAATATGTGTCTGTCCCTCTGCACAGTAAAATGAACATTGTACACAGTGTGTGTGTGTGTGTTTGAACCTTCCATGGTTGTGGCCAAAGGAGAAATGACCTGACTGATACAATAAAATTACTCACCACACACAGTGTGTATACAGTACAACAATATCACATGGTGTGGTATTTAATACAGAGTAATGTGGGTTGGGAAGCCTGATATGGTAATGCTGCTTGGAGGGGGGGGGGGGGTTTCCTGCCTGTCGCCCTACCTCAGACGCCTGTTTCCTTTAGGTAGTAATATTTTTGCCAGTCCATATGGGAGGGAAATGAACACAATAATACATTTAACCCTTGCATTAGATTAGCACTTCATATAATTATAAATACCTCATCAGCTAGGTTCAACAGATTTACAATTAACAGTCTAGTCTGCGTAGTGCTGTACATATACAGTACAGAATGCAAATAAAAATTATATGTTATGGGAGCCACTTTTACCAATATTTCACAAGACTCACACTATAGAAACGAGTTCAACCAGACTCACACTGACAAAGCACTTTTTTACATGCCCTTGTTAAGAATGTAACACAATGTTCTGCTCATTTGGTTTTGACCTTCGAAAGTCTAAGATGCTTTTATAAATATATAAAACATACACCAGAGAAGGGGCTTTCCTCAACCACATTTGGCTACAGCTTCAATTTGAATGTTATAGCAAATGGTAACCAGGAAAAACTTCTCTCTTGGCAAGTTATTTTTTTTTTACTTCAATTTCTGTCTCATGTCTTCTAAAGATACGGTATTATAGAAGCACGGAGAGGTACTGCACGTACTAACATAAAATTATATATTAATGTACACAAATATAAGTGTTATCATTCCCTGCAACACTGGTCAGATAATGAAATCATGTAATATTTAAATATATGCAATGTATCTACAAAGAGTTGTAGTATCTCCTCATGCTTAAATAATATTCAGATACTTTTTGTCGACAGCTTTTTTGTAGAAAAAAAAAAGTATACCATTAAAATATAAGTAAATATAACTGGAGACTATACTACAGATAGCCAGTTTTCAGTACCAATTGAAGAACGTAGTCACAATTTTGCATGTTCCAAAAATTTACCTACAATACCTAAATAGCTAATCTATGGCCATACAGAAGACACAACACACAAGAAAAATAAGCCCTGACAAATTGACATTTCTTGACACATCTCTAAAAGAAATAATAATAAAACTTATATTACATGCAGGCATTAAGAACCCTTGCAGTGTGTTTCCACTGTGGCCGGAACTAGAGGTCATTCAATGTTAACAATTCAACTGCGAGACGAGAAATACCCCAATCTGTCTTTCCTCCTATTTGGGAGCAATGCATCTCCACTGCCACAATGATTCTGGCACCACCAATATTTGTACAAGAGCCATCTTTCTCATCTGTTCTCATGTTTATTGTCTAATGAAAGTTAACGCAACAAGGAAACTTCACTAATCAAACGATCCTTTCCTCTAAAGTTGAAGGATTATACAGCATAATCCAACCAGATAGGATGGTAACAACTCACTTAGAGGCAACTGTACTGAATATGTCTACATAGAAACTACACTACACTTGATATTCTCATTTGTCACCTTTGTCAAGTTTCACACGAAAAAACATTGGTGCACATTTCCCATTTCTTTTTTCTGCACTATCTTTGCAAATAAGAAATATTTACAAAGGTTCCTTGACTACCATATTTTCACTTCTGCCTCAAACAGGTAGCAAACCTAATGTATTTAAAATATTTTCCTCAAATGGTGATAATCTCTTTATCGACCCATGTTACAATGCACGAAAAATTGTGACATACATAATTTCCTTGGCATTTGTTTTTTGTGACCGAAATCTCAGTATATCTCCTGTAATGTTTTTACACCAGAAATTATAATGGAACTCTATTTCCTATTATTTATTTCATTGCAAAGTATGCAATACCTTCTTTATTTTACTAACAGAAACCTTAATGCACAGCTCACTTCTCATGCCGTAGTCGGAAATTCTACATCACAAAACATCTACCTCCGGCCTCGGTGTAAATGCACTCAACTCTTCAGCCAGCTGGGTAGAAAAGAAGGCCATGGACTAGCGTAACTTCCGAGCCCTAGTGGTGCCACCTCACACTCCCTCACCTTAACTTAGGGCAGGTACTTGTGGACATGAAGGATAGAGCAGCGTTACTTCTCCAGAATGTGTCGAAAGTGACCCTGTAGGGAAAAAGGTGGGATCAATCAGAGCTCAGAATAATATACAATTATTTAACATACAGTACATTTCCATTTTGTTCAATATAAATACAAAACAAAATCTCACTCCAACATATCTTTAATTATTAAAATTATGCTATAAAAGGAAGCGTCTCCCCTGTTGTGACAGTTTAACTTTGACACTACAAATATGATGTATCTGTTTCTTGCCTAATGTTGAAGGAGCATGTAGCCTCCATATTTTGACATCTTCCTTCATTTAACTCCAGGGCAAAATAGAAAAAAAAAAAGTCCAATAACAGGCAAAGTATTATCGCCATCAATAATTGTGTACAGTACAAAGGTTAAGGACCCTATGTTTGCATATGAAACTTGGTGGTTTCTGAGTCCTCCTGAGTATGTCACAAAGCAAGCTCCCTCAATAAAGGTGGTGTTTCGTGTCAATATTTTAAGGACTGTCTAACCTCCACTTTTCCGACTATATCACAGGGTCCTTAATTTAAATAAATTAAACCTTTGATTAGCAAATGTTCCCTCCTTCAACATGATACATATTTTTTTGTTGGAAAGAATACAGTAATGGAAATGTTATCCATTATTCATTGTTTAAGGCAGGAAGTGATATGAGGTGATCCTAACAAATATTACTAACTGGTTCGCCTTGGAGACAGCGAGGACAGGTGGTGCGGTTGACCTGCATAGCGTGGAGATTTGGTGACACACCATCAATTGGATCACAGTTGACTGGATACCTCACTGCATGGTTCACTCGGCGACTTGCCATCTATTGACAATCATATTTGTTTAGCTGCTTCATATCTAAATATTCAGTGTATACAATTTCATGAATTAATCACATATCAAAATGGAAGCAACCCTTTATCTGCAACAATTAAGAAACTTGAATGCAATGCTACAGCATTATACTTTCATGGTTAATTATGTACAGTTCTGCCCAAGAATGTTGCCACCTTTCAAATATAATTTACTGTATTGTATATATTTATCTCCATTTATATCCCCATATAGCCCTATAATATTATCTTCTTCCATCAACATAATTGGTGGATACATCTCCCTATAATAGTTCATCTAGTCTATTCACACCAACTGTCATTCTGAAAAAAAAAATTGTTCTCTACAGTTTTCAGTTTGGAGTGGTCTTCATGACTGGCTGTCCATATTTCACTTCCTTACAAGTGTAAGAAACAATATACAGTTCCTTAGTGATCCCCCATATTGCTTGTAGTGACATGGGTAATACATTAAGAGTTTTGGTGTCCCTTCGCCCCAAGGCACTCCCTCTCAGTTCTTCAACTGTCCCTCCTTTCTTTCTATATCCTAACTGCTTACTGTCTCACCTCTCTTTCACCTTCTTCTGGAGCGATATGACCTCGCTGTTGCGGCACCTATTATCAATCAATTAATCAATCCTCCTCATTGATCATTTCCCTACTTTACTAACCATTCTTTCCTTCAGGTTAAAATCAGTTTTTCTAATTTCAGTTAGGGTAATAAAATCCCTTCGGTCACCTGTGAGTTGACACGTGCCTGCTGGACCCTGGACTGGAGAACATCTGCATCAATTAGTATCCTTGGCTGCATCAGCGGTCTCTTCTGTAAGGAAAAATTTCCTCTTTAGTTCATTGTGGTCCCAAAGTTATAATACAACATAATACATGTATACACTTTAGTAACCTACTATTAATACCATATACCAATTGTCTCACTCAAGTTTCTAATAGTTTAGGTAAATACAAATTTAGATAGATTGAATACAATGGTAGACTGATTAACACCCTGACAGATTTTGGCATCATACACAAATAATTAGACTTCATATAACTTCATACATTGGACGGTACAAAAGACCGGCATTTCTTGGAAGGAAATAGACCTATATCCTATCATTAGGAACCATGATTAGGTAGCATTATGGCCATTGAGAAGGTTTGGACATAAGGACAGAATGCATGGTGAGAAGTTTGTAAAGAAGGTGTATGGAAGTGAAGTTGTGGGACCTGGTATGAGAGGCACACCACCGGTTAGATGGCAGAACAGAGTGGAATGGGACCTGGTATGAGAGGCACACCACCGGTTAGATGGCAGAACAGAGTGGAAGAGTATCCTATGTAAAGGGGAGAAACATGAGGGGCAGAAGAGGGCTTGACCAAGTATGGAGGGAGTGTTGGAACGGAGAACTAGAGGCATTTCTGCCATAGCCACCCCTTTGGGGGAAGTTCCCGTAGGAAACGAGGCATCAGAGCTATAGATAGACATGGCCAACTTAGCATACTGGTAATCAAGAGCTTCAATGGTGAATAAGGTTGTTACCCTGTCTGGCATAGGAACACTTGATCACCTCCAATATGCTGCTTCATTGGTAAAATCAGGCTTGGGTTTTCCAGGGAAAGTTTAAGGGAGGAGATCAGGGTGAGAGATAGGGATGCGGACAGGAGGTGTGTCAGAGAGGAGAGGGTGGTTAGGGGAAAGAGGAGGGGAGAATAAGGGTGGTAAATAAGGGTGCAACCATGTTCACCCTCAGAAAGCAGGACCGTAGAAGAAAATTCCCAGGACCTAGCCGGATGTGGTAACACCGAGCGGCCCTAACCATAAACACAGTACAGTACTTCCGTAATAATACTCCCATGCTTGACAAAAAAAAAGAGAGTAAATTTACAGAAAACATGGGTTTACTATATTGTATACATTAGTATCATTATCCACTATTTTGGACCATTCTAAGACACTTTTCATCTATGGTGTTTCTCTCGGAAATGCCCCGTTTACAAACATAATTTGGAAACTAGTCTGACCTTACCTGACCTAACCTAAACCACAGCAGACTACCGGACCTAACCTGGGCAAACTACGGGTATAACCAGTGTAAACTATCATAAAGTGACTGCTCAAGCCTAGCCAAAAACCCAGTTATTTTGTAATATACAAAAAAAAAAAACCTATTACATATCCATATCAGTTTTTGTCCGCCAATACCAAGGGCCAATTCCACAGTGGTATTCGTTTGTTAGCTTCCCAACCAACCACACTTTTAAAGCATCATTATTTTCCAAAGGCTGAGTATCCACATTCACAAAATATATCAGTTAGATTATGATCACTATATATATACTGTATATATATATATATAGTTTACTAACCAAATTCATTAAATAATTCACTCAGAAGTCATTTACACGGCTAAGATTCTTTCGTTTGCATGCGTTTGGACCACAAAAAGACGTCTATACATACATACACACACTCAAAAGGATGCGTCTAAATCAGGAGCTGCCAAGAACTGGACCAACAGGCCTTATGCAGTTTCCAAAATTCCTATAATATAGTATACAAGTTGTAATGAATGGTTTTTAATAGATCCCCCTGACTGGTTTAGTTAGCCTTTGGCGCCAATACCACCGGTATGTCCAATATCACTAATAACACTTCCCTACCTTCACCTTTCATCATTATATATAAGCTATTAGTTAACCTGGTCTCTTTACAACCTTACTTAGCTTATAATAACCCTTGGTAGTGATGGAGATGATAATATGTCTTTGTGTGAGGCCACGCTAACGTCAAGTCACTATGGCTGACCCCTCCATCCCCATCTTATTACCCTCACTTATGACTGAAAACCTCCATATATAACATTTATTTTATGGGTCAATTGTGTCCCCGAGGCAGTTCTCACCGCTCGTCGGTCCTCCAAGTCAAAATCAGCCTTTCTCTTGTGGGAGGAGGAAGTTGAAAAGCACGCCGCATCATCCAGCTTCATGTTGTTGGTTATGCCGGGCTCAAAACAAACATGGAGTCCAGTGTTGCCAGTCACTCACTCACCTCTCCTTCACTAGAAATATCCCCAACTTCAACATCAAAATTTCCCTTTTTACCTCAACTTCAACATTAGCATTTTCCTTCTCACCTCAACTTCAACATCAACATTTACCTCAACTTCAACATTAGCATTTTCCTTCTCACCTCAACTTCAACATCAACATTTACCTCAACTTCAACATCAACATTTCCCTCTTTACCTCAACTTCAACATTAGCATTTTCCTTCTCACCTCAACTTCAACATCAACATTTCCCTCTTTACCTCAACTTCAACATCAGCATTTTCCTTCTCACCTCTACTTCAACATCAAAATTTCGGTAAATTTACAGAAAACCTGGGTTCACTATATTGTATACAGTATATTAGTATTATTATCCACTATTTTGGACCATTCTAAGACACTTTTCATCTATGGTGTTTCTCTCGGAAACTAGTCTGACCTGATCTGACCTTACCTAACCTAACCTAGACCACAGCAGACTACCGGGACCTAACCTGGGCAAACTACCGGACCTAACCTGGGCAAACTACCGGGTATAACAAGTGTAAACTATCATAAAGTGACTGGGGCTTTCCAGAACCTAGCATAATGTTGTAATATTGCTCAAGTCTAGCCAAAAACCCAGTTATTCTTTAATTAATAATACCCCCTTTTTACCTCAACTTCAACGTCAAAATTTCCCTTTTTACCTCAACTTCAACATCAGCATATTCCTTCTTACCTCAACTTCAACAACACAATTTCCCTTTTTATCTCATCTTCAACATCTTAATTTCCCCGTTTACCTCAAAAAAAAATCCTTGTTTACTCGTTTTCTACCATCTTGTTATTGCATATGGTAAAAATGTCCCCATTTATATAATTTTCCCATTAGTACCTCAAATTTTCCATACACAGTACTGTATAGGAAAATTCCCCATATCTGGCAACACTGACACAAACATCATTGTTTACCTCACAAATATTTCCCACGGCTCATTAATCATTATCTTATCTTACCAATGTAGTGTGTAAATTTCCTCTCGTCTCATTAATTTCTGTAAGTATCTATAAATTCGTCTTATTTTACAATGGTGGTCGAAATTAGGTTATCATTTTAAACACTTTGCTTTACCTTTCCAAGAAAAGGTCAATAATCTTTAGGACCTAACTTGATAGGTACGAAGTTTTTGCCATAATGCTGGTCCACCGCCATCTTGCTCCTCCAACACAAACACGGGTTTCTATTTATATTTAATACTATAATCTCTGGTATCCTTTTTTCCATTTGCCTCTGTTCATTCTATCTTTTGGACTGAATGTGTTACTTTAGATTCACGTTTCGTGCGTTTTTTATGTTTATTTATCTGATTTGCCATGATCTACGAATGAATGATAGTGCCATAGATAGTGATGCCATTCAAGAGCCATCTTGTCTAAAGAGCCCATTTCCATTGGTTTAATTAATAATTTTTTTTTTCATTGAGTATGTTAATCCATAGTAAATCAACAATATGCATTAAATTCAAGTGAGAGAATTACAGCTATATATATTTTTACAATACACAATTTTTGAATAAAATATTATAATAATTATAAAGATAGATTTTAATATTCATTTTCTGTAATAAAGATTGTTTGGATAACTGTTGTATTATTTCTAGTGGGCTCGGTTGCGTATATGGACTCTACCTGAGACCAAGATCTTACCTGAGATATGTTACTATATACACCTTGTTGGTCATATTGGAAAAGAAAAAACAAAAAGAAGTTGAGAACATGAAGTAATACATATTTCCTTAATGTGGTAACAAAGTAAAGGATTGGTGGACGTGGACTAGGATATGAGGGAAGGAAAGAGGAAAGAATGAAGGCAATAATGAGGATATAAGCAGTAGCTGAAGACATGCAGTGTCTGAATGAAATCAAGTTGAGAAAATCTACAGAGATTAATGGTTTGTGTCCTATATAATCTTGAGCTCCAAGAAAATTGGTAATCGTCTGATGGGATGGATACGGAAACTATAGAGTACATTATAAGATGGCCTGTATACCATATATTACTGCTGCCACGTGACCAGATGCATAAATATCACAGCGTTTTTATTCTTCTTTAAACTAGAAGCTAGTTAGGTGTGTCACTCCAGTACTCTTTCCTGGCCACACCTCCAGCATCGCCATACTGCCCACTCCTGGACGCTGGATGTATGACGTAGGCTATACAGGAGGCAAAAGAGGAGGCTGAACGTGATGGCCTATTATTTCAAGCCAACTCAACTCCTGACCTGCTCCATCGTTACCAGATAATGTCTAGGGATGCTTTAGTTGCCCTGCAGGAGTGTGCTCACACTGAGTCTTGGCAGCGGTTAACAGACAGTATTAACCAGCAAACAAGTGTGGCTTTTATGTGGCACTGAATTCGTCGGGTTGTTAAAAAGACGCCTGCCACTGCTCGTCATCACACTCCCGCCGAATATGCCAAACAACTTGTCGATGCCTCTGGTCAGAACAATCTACCTCAGCCAGTCTACCCATCTACATACAAGATGTACTCGCTTCCCGTGCTGCTATCCATCGGCTACGTCTAATGTCTGCTCTGTTGCAAGATGATGCAGAGCAGATAACTGAGGAGGAGTTGCGCCGTGCTCTCTCCCGGGGTAAAGCTTCTTCCCCTGCCTGGTGATGATAGTATTACTTATGATGTGCAGCGCCTACTTCAACAAGTTCCTGGGAACCCCTTACTTCAAATGTACAATCTTTGTCATCGTGATGGTTGTGTACCATGAGTCTGGACCAGCAGCACAATAATACCCATCCCTAAGCCCGGCACAGCGAAGTTCAGACCAATTTCCCTTACTTCCTGTTTTTGTAAGGTTATGGAGAGAATCTTACTTAATCGTCTCATGTACAGACTGCAGGATCATCTTTCTCCATGGCTGTTTGGTTTTCTTCCTCAGCGGAGCACACACCACTGCCTAGTCGACCTCTGGCAGTACTCTCGCCTTTCCAAGGACAGTGTGGTGGCCTTCATTGACCTTCGAAGTGCCTTTGTTGTTGCTACTAAGGTGGATTCGGGGCTACCTCAGTAACAGGACTTCCCGTGTGTTTTTCAGTGGTGCGCTCAGTCCTTTGCGCAGTTTTCATCTTGGTACACCTCAAGGGGATGTCCTCAGCCCATTGTTATTTAATATTTTGATGCATCGGCTGCTTACTTCTCTACCTGATATTCCTGGTACTACAATTACGTGCTATGCTGATGATATCTGTGTTCATTCTACCTCACCAAAGGATCTCCAGCGGTTTCTTGACTCCTTCTCTGCGGTCTCACCGGATTATTGTCTCACCGGATAAGAGTAGAATATTCACCTGCATGCCGCCTTCCTCAAGCTCGGCCAGTGTTCACCATTGGAGGGACTGTCATTCCCATCAAGGCCAAGAGATATACCTCTTGGCCTTGATTCCCATGTGCTCCCAGTACCGCTACCTGGGCGCGCCAGACCTCAAGACCATCCTATTGCAGGACTTGTTGGGTCGTCTCCAGCGCCGACTTACACCACTTCAATGGCTCTCTTACTACTACTATTACTACTACTACTATTACTACTACTACTACTACTACTACTTCGTATTGTTTCTATATAGTAAGCTGGCGGGCTCCTTCAATCTTTGCTTATTTTTTCAATATGGAACAAAAATAATTGACTTTCAATTGGAACTAAATAATCACCAAACCGTTTGAACCGTAAATTAAAGTTGCCGGTGTTCTTACAATTGTGATTAATTGTTTTACAGGTGTGAAAAATAAATTATACATTTTTGTCAACTATACAAAAATGGATTATCTGAAGGATCGAGGTGTGTATGGTGTTGGTAAATCTGGAGCAACTGATTACCCCAAACTATTCCAATTTTTAGTGTGGAGTAAGTCATTGTACTGATCATTTGTCTTCACCTAAAACTGTGACATTTATATAAGGCCCAATTTATAAGTGGTGATGATTGGTGTATATATAGTTAAGAGGGTAGAACGTACTGTACATAATACTTGTACAGTGTTGGTGATGAATCTGGAGCAACTGTCTATTCCTACTAACTACTCCAAGCAACAACAGATCATCATTATATTTGTTATTCTGGTCCGGCTGGTTTCCTGGCATACTTTGGAGCAATCAAGGCTCTCCATTGTACCAAAAGTATACACTCTCTCTCCTCCCTTAATAGGATATGATGACTTGTGAATCAGCAGAGGTTTATGAAGTGATAACAGTTACAGTTCGATGTGTATAATGATGCGTGAACTTTTATGTGAAGGGAATCGTACAATGTTAGTAAATCTGGAGCAATTGTTGATTCCCCTGAACTATTCCAGGCTACCATTATTTTTTTTTCATCTCCTATTTCCTGGTATACTTTGGAAGAATCAGGGCGCTCTAATATATCATGTACTGTTATTATATGTCTCTTTAATAGCTATATGAGACATACATCATTATCTTTCAGGCGATAATGACTTTAAACCTCACAATCGAGGTTGAAAGTGAAACATAAGATAACAATAAATGAACAAGAAGTAAAGTGACAGCTAGGAAAGTGAGATGAGTTTTATGAGTGAGGTGAGCAAAGCCAGGTAGCCGCCACCACCACCACCACCGGTTCATGTCATGTGACGTGTGTGAAAGTGAGTGAGACAGTGTGGTGGTGGTGACGGGGAGGGGGGAGGGAGTTGAGTGCCCTCTCGCTCTCACTTCACTTTCATACACCTGACCCTTTCATTACCTGTGTGGGTTCAGTAGCCAGCGTGTTCTAAAACCAGCTGACCTTTCCAACAAAGTGAACACAAGTATACCGAATATCATCGCTCGTATTGCTGGCTTTGCATACACCAATCTTTGTAATCTCTGCGGGCGAATAAAACTGAGTATAAACGAAACAATATGAAAGTTCACATCAACATTGGCATCAATTACGCCCGTGAACCCGTCCATGAAGTTACCAAAATATAAGTTGGCAGTTTCTGTCAATTATTGAACCAAATTTCCACCCTATATAATGATCGTAAACTTGTGACTAAGGCTATTGGTTAGGCATGAAATAAAAGGAATGAAATTGTATATAGAATTAATAGACAGGAGTATGAAAATAATGGTGTTTAATGAGTAATGGAATCCCTGTTTAGCCTTGACCCCCCCCATTGCCCCCCCGGTGGGAGTGTTGTGGCCCGTCAGCTGATGGCCAGACAGCTGAGCATCGCACCAACCCGGCTCAGTATCGATTTTCACGCTTCTTGCTCAGCTGAGACGATGCTGCAATAGTATTATTCTAGATTAGTTCATAGAAACTCATTTTGGGCTGCTAGGAGGCAATATTACTGGAAATAAAAGTGGGCATAGTCAAACAAATAGCGATAAATCTGCTGGGATCATGAAATTCTCAATTTCTTAGTAAGAATATATATTCTCTTAAAGATATATTGTTCGTCATATTCTCCATTATTTATGATTGTTAGAGATTAGTTATAGACGTTTGATATAAACATAAATAAAATAACTCTGCAAAAATATTTACAAAGGAAATAGAGAAGTTAATAATACAAGGAATAGTATCGTCTGCAGTTTCTGCGCATATCCGATATTGTTGGAACCTGACTGGAGGAGTTGCGTTGGTGGGGGACGAGAGGCAGATGTGAGATAGCTCCTGTGGACGCTCAGCCCCCATGAGTGTATATACTAGTTTATGAAAAGAGAAAATCATACATGGGGGATTATAAATACAACAAGGGTTCGTCTGTGAGTTGTATTAGTACTGATAATTTCGTGATCAAGACGTCAGCAGCCAGCGTGTTCCACTCTGGTGCAGCAGACGGAGGCACCAAATCCTCCACCAAAATGCAAGATGACTGCCTCGTCGAGCAAGGTGGAGGCGTCAAGGCGCAGGGTATAGCTAGTGGCGGGGTGGAGGGGCAAGATGACCAACAGCCACCACCACCACACGCCGCTACTGACGACGACACCAAGACAGGTGTGAAGGGGGAGTCATCAGTGCCTGCCGTGGGGAGCAGCGCCCCCGGCACTGTCCCTGGCACTCTTGGCTCCGGCACCGCCCCCGGGCCCTCCGTCTTGGGTCCTCCAGGGTCCGGGGGAGTGCCCGCGGCAGCTGCAGCCGCAGCCGCTGCCGCAGCAGCAGCGGCGGCGGCGGCAGCAGCGGTAGGAGGAGCCGGGACAGGAGTAGTGGGCGGGGGTGGGGGTGGTTTGGTAGATGGAGGGGCATTACCGGCCTCCTTGGCATCATCTGTAGCTTCATTATGGTCTCCACCATCAGTAGATGATGCTTTACTACACTCAGGCATGCCCACCATCAATGGGTCACTGCCCTTCCATGGTCTGGGTCCTAGTAACCCTGGAGGGCCTGGGTCTGGAGGTCCATCTCCACTCTTTAGTACCAACCTTGGACCACAGCTGGGACTGGGTCCAACGGGGCCACAGAACCCACCCCAACGTAGGAACATGCAGCAGGGCGCCCCTACCTTCCCTGGGCAGGCTCGGCCCCAGTCCATGGGTCCTGCCCCCGGTCCACAGGCTCCCTTCCTGCCCAACAAGTACTCCTCATCATGGTCATCAGGACTGGGGTCTCAGGGCAGCGCATGGTCTCCAGGGCCTTCACCACAAGGGAACTCTGGTGGGGGTCCAGGAGGGGGGCCTGGGAATGCCCCTGGAGCACCTTCATTACCCGGGGTGAGTTCATGGTCAAACCGTGGCCGGGGCAGCATGGGTGGAATGAACCCCCTCGGACATAACCTGGGAGGCATATCATCAGTGGGTCGGAAGAGTAACAACATGCCCAACTCAGCCTCGGTGGTGATGAGTAAGTTCCGTCGCTCTACCAGCTACCCCGGCAAAGGCCCCTTCCCTCACCCACCGTCCTTTGAGATCACCGGAGTCGATGAAGGAGCCTTTCCACGAGACCTCCTTCCATTCCCGGTATGTCACATATTTTGTATTACTAGAAACATATGATATGGTAACATTAGTGTAATGATGTTGAAGGAAGAAACGAGATATGAGGGTATATACAGTATATTCAGTATTTCTCATACTGAGTTATTTCTTATTCTGTAACATTGCAATGCCATTTTGAGATAAGAGTGTATTACTGTATTGGATTTGCAGGCAATAATTATCTATTTTTTTATGCTCTACAGTATTTTGACATCTACTGTCTTATAACGGGTAATGACTAGTACAAATTCTGACTGGATTTTCTAATACCTGTAAATGCAACCCTTATTACTGTTGTTGCATTTTTAGTCTCCCCCCAGGACCCTCACCCATAACCCAGCATTTCCAACGAGGCCATATTGTCGAAGGGAAGATGAACAAAGATTTTCTGTAATGAGTGTCAGTATCCTTGAATCTCTTAGAAACTAGTTTGCAGAACCTTGTTATATCATATCATATCTATATATATAATTTGCCTGAAAGAGTTTTTCTAAAAAACAATTTCAGTGCAGATAGTTTGATGATCCCAAGCATAGGCTATATTAAATATCAGTGGCAAATATAGCCCCACAGACACAGATTTTTTAATGGCCACAAGCATAATTATATCAAGTATGTGTTGCTATAATCGCCCCACATTCAACTGTATAGACAGGAGCCCAAAGCTATTATTACCTTTTCAGACCTTCGTATTTATTATATTATGATATTTTGTAAACGTAAGGGGCAGAGGAGGATTTGAACAAGTAAGGAGGGAGTGTTGGAAGAGGAAAAACTGTAGACACTTCTGCCGTGGCCACCCCCTTGGAGGGAGTTCCCGGAGGGAGTTCCCGGAGGGAGTTCCCGGAGGGAACGAGGGGTCAGAGTTATAGATAGATAGATAGATAGATAGATATTTTGTAGCGAATTCAACGTAAGTTTTGTTTGTGCAGTGTTTACATTTTTAAAGATAGATGTAATGTAGAGTTTTCTTTTTATTACATACAAAACAGTATACTAGACTTCATTATCGTTTACACTGAGAGAAGATTTTAATACAGGTTCAGTGTATAGTAATGATTGAGACAATCATTCTGATCTGTGTGACCTAAAGACAAAAGATATATTACCGGTACTGCTTCATGTTAGTAGATATATACAGTATAGTACAGGTATACAGTGTATCGTCTACTGGTAATTATGTCCTAATATAAAAGAAACCTCAATAATACAGTAATGTGTAAGAAAACACTAAATTACCGGCATGTCTTCTTGTAGGTGGGATGCAATTATATTGACAAACAATACAGGTCTGTGGTGAGAAGAAGCCGTGTAAGTTCTGGAAGGTGTAATTAACACAAAGATTCTGGATGTGGGTTTATTTATAATTTGCTTTATTTACGGGTAGGCCTATGTGAAAATTTAATCCAATACTGTATTGGGTAAATGTAAATAGGTTATTAGAGGGTAAATCAGACAGCAGTGTGGGGTAGACACTAGATGGATCATATCATTGAGGAAAATCATGAAGGAGAGTAGCATGAATATGGAAGAGAAAAGAATACTGAGAAATGTCATAATCCTGCCTACCCTGATACTGTACATGCATAGGAGACGTGGACATGAAATAGGATGTGACGGTCTGTAGTGTGGTGAAAATGAGCTAATTGGGAGGAGAAATTGGCTTCATGAGGTGGGATGGGGATTATGCATAGAAATGTTATTTGGGTAAGAAAGTAATTATTGTTGAGCATGTGGGAGACATGGGATTGAAGCCAGCCCCTTTGCTTTGAAACTAAAGCCTATACAGAGTTACAAAGCCAAAGCTGGGTACTATAATGTAATACAGTAGTTATGGAAACCATAGTGGTTAAAACCAGGCTTCATAAAGCCGAAGCCAGCCCCATGTCTGAGTGTAGGGGGATTGGGAGGGTGAAACATATGCAAGAACATAATAATATATGGTATGATACTGGCACAATGACTTCCTAGACGACAAACTACAGAGCCATCGTCCTGGTAACATGTGACCGTCAACACCACTGATGCTCTTGTATACAGCCTGAAATATATACATTAAGTTGGATTGGACACAAGAAAAAAGTGCAAGGTGAAGAGCTTACAGAGGTGTAACTAAGGATGTGAAAACGAGGGTCTGGGTGTGAGGCAGACCAGTCAGATGGGTTAATAGGGTACGGGTAGAAGAGTGAGTGAGTGAAGGGCAGGGCTGCACTGAGCAAGTACAGTAGGGAATGGTGATATAGGGAGAACTGGAGACTTCTGAGGGAGCAAGGCATCAGGGCTATAGATATACCATAATGTAATTATTATTGTATTGCAATTAAGTACTGCTTTCCTTATTTTAAATTATTTGAAGATTATCTACATAAGCATTTGTCATCCTTTTTTATTACTGTATTTGATTCTATTATATCTCCTGTTGGTTTGGGATTAGGTGTCTCTTTTGGTTAGTTTGCTTCACTGCCACTTCATCATGTAGCACAATGCTGTTTGCTGTCTTCCTTGGTCTATCTATATGAACCCTTCCGTGAAGTACCAGTACTTTTAAAGTATATTGATGTTTCAAGTAACGGTTTCAATTTGTCTAGCTCGTAACTGCTTGTTTATTTTTTTCTTTAATGTGTCTATGTGAGGCTGAATTTTTATGTTGGTATTATAATTCAGGGAGTTTTATGGTTACCAGTATTGGTAACTATTGTTACTTTGATTGGAGCTGGAAGTAGGTTTTGGATTCATGTTGCCACATTGTTATGATATGATCCTTTCTTCCACATATTTGACCATGTCGACATACAGAGTTTGTTCAGCAGATAGGTTTCAATACCTTTTAACGCCTAAAACAAGTAGGCCTAATTCCACTTAGGCTAGTTATTCGGGTTACCGTACTGACCTTTGATTTCCTTTGAGGTATGAAAGGGAATATTATGATTAAAAAATGTGAAATACACAGGTAGGATAAGTGTGCTGTTATTGTGTTCAGCTACCTCACATTTTTGTATGTTAGTTAAAAACCTAGAAGTGGTATTTAAAATTGATCCACCACTTTCCTTGGTAATGATAAGACAAGTTTAGACATATTTTAGATTCATTTATAGCATCCAATGAAGTACGGTATGGAAATCATGAATATGAACCAGATGAGATTAACAGGAACCCAGGCCTTTCCAAAACTCAAAACTATTACAGAGACAATTTAATATATATCGTACCATTATATAGTACAGTATATATGAGTTGAGAATCTCCTGACCAACTGGCATTCAGAAACCTAAGACAAAACTGGAGTATCCTAATGGATATAGGCCTGTGCTCTTCAGGAAATATTATAGATAAGATGTGTCCAGTAGGTACAGAAGGCATTGAATAAAACTCCTCCTAGTGCTCATTACATTGACACATACTGTATACAATACAGTAGCAAAGTAGTTACAATGATTCACCCTTATACAGTACAGGTATTCTGTAATTTTCATAAAAAACAGTATAGGCTACCTGGGTAAAGTTCAACACTTGTAATTATGCTTCATTTTCACTGTTGTAGCAAAATTATATACTCTGATCTTATAAAGTACTTCATTCTAAGTTTGTACTGTATTGACTTTGAATGAGATATCCAACATTAAAAATGTAGGATAGTAAAGAATAAATGCATGAGGAAACTTGTTTTATGAACCTGGTAACACTTACTTGTAATATGAACCTTGCCAGTGTCACCCAATACACACTACACCCCTGCCAGTCTCTCAGTATGGTACATGCCTCTGCTACACTAACACCACCACCATTACAGTACAGGACAACTTCACTTTTTCTTAGGTGTTCTCAATTTCACTTGGGCCTACTTTTTAATAAACTTTTACTACTATGCATCCTCATTTGATGGTTGCACACTTGAATTTGTGGTACAGTACAGGTAGATGATGTTCGTCCCTCCTGCAACCAGATACTTATTGCCTTGTGGTACAAGGTCATACTGGCCTACCCAGTCTGGATTCTTCCTGCTTTACAGATTTTAGGTGTGACTATACAATGGTTGCCTGTGTGGGGTTGAGTTGTGTAAGGATATTGGAATCTACAGACTTTTTTTCTTATTTACAAACATGTATCAAACTTATTCAATAAATCAATCCCCATTGCTGCTGTCTTGAAATTACTATACTATATCAGACAGCCTAGACGAATTTCTTGGTTATACAAAACTTTCCTGAGACAGTTTTGTTTAGCAATTTGGACATCTGGTGCTGTTTTTATCCTGTATCCATACGCCTAATGGAAAAGGCCAGCTTGTGTGACCCATGCCCTTAGTGGTTGCTGGTTTCCCTGGTTTTCAAATAACTTAAAGTATTGTACCAGTTTCAGGAAGGTACCGTACAGTTTTGATCAAATTGAAGGATGTTGATACTCACTCTAGGTCTCACTTTTCCAGTTTCCTATAGGCCTAACTCAAAAATACTGTTCTGTTCTGTGTTGTGTATAGCCTAGGTCCTGGTAGTTGGGGTCCGGCGACAGATGTGGAGAGCAGTCATCGCCCGTCCAACCCCATCCTAAATGGGAAAATACGGACGTTAAACGAAAATGATGATGATGATGATGATGATTATCTTGTTGGTAAATTGGAAGGCTACTGATTCCTCCTAACTATACCAGAAAACAGATACAATTCACCAACAAGAGAATCTCCCCTTAGATGATATATGGCACCATTTAGGCTTCAGGGTGTGTGGAGGGCTTCCTTCCTAGCCATAAAAATATTGCCAGATACTGTATAAGAGCTAATACAAATGTCTGCTCAGTGTATTTAATTCATTCTAGCTCTCCATATTTGGTTACAAACTTGGATTAAAAGGTTGAAAAATCAGATGAATGATTTTAAATTGTTATTGGTACTGTATACATGTATACACTCTTTAGTGAAGTGTTCAGTTGCAGAAGGGAGAGTATTTATCCCCATGGGGTCCCTCTTACCCTAGCACACACCTTGGTCTAGTAATGAAAGAGTTATGAATGAATGATTGTAAAATGTATAACAACAATGATGATAGGTAGAGCAGGTGCATGGAAATTTTAATCTTAATGTAACATAATGATTAAGCAAGAGAGCATAATTTAGGTGTCCCCATTGGAGTAAAGAAACACCCTACTGCAACTGTACCAGTAGTATTTGATTTATTGTAAGACTGAGTATTGGAATCTTTTTTTATTATTTTTTCTTCATTTAAATAATTTGGGGTGAGGTGAAGGAATAGCCTATTTGCTGAACCTAACATACAGTGTACTATACTGTACTATACTATATTTGTTTTTAGGAACTGTACCAGTATGCTGTAATGTGTTATTGAATTTGTTGTTTTGGGGTATTGTATTAGAAGCTATATATTGCTTTCCTTTTATTGTAGAAAATTTGTGTATGACCTAATGAATTTGTAGGTAAAGAGCAGCTTGGTGAAGACATGGGAGACGGTCCCAGGTGTATTGATTGCTGTGGCAGGTTGGTGAGGTGAGGTGAGGTGGGGGTGGTGGGTAGTGCATGGGAACCACAATCTGTTTGGTAAGGTTTTAGCAGCTGTGGAAAGATGTTGTGCAGCTCAGGTTTGCACCATTGTTAACCCAGTGGCAGGCAGAACTAGCTTTGTTTTTAATTCCTTAGGAAATAGGCCTGTACTGGAGAGGGTGAATAGTGGTTGCTGGTTTCCCTGGTTTTCAAATCACTTTCAGTATTGTACCAGTTTCAGGATATAGGATATATATATATATATATATATATATATATATATATATATATATATATATATATATATATATATAGGATATGCCTATATACCATTTATACATGTGCAGTTTGAAGATGTCTTATTATGGACTTGGGTGATGACATACAGTTTGTACATGCTTGTGATGAGAACATTGAAATCTTGGTCAGCTTCACTTACTTTTTTGTTAGTGCTATTGGAGTTCCTCAGTCTGTTTGGCAGTTCAGCCCAAGTCCATGATGAAGGCCACATGGCTTGAACTCCATTTTCCCATAAGGCCCTCATAGAACCTACAGTATGTTGTGTTGTTGGTGAGTGTAGTTGTGTGTAGTGAAGTCTCCATGTGTTTAATGGTGTGAAGTACTGTATTTCATTATGGACAGGCATCCATGATGGATACATCCTGCCACTTCTGATGGGTCTGAAGGGTTGGGTGATGCTCACATCACAGCTTGGTCAGGTGGACAGACTCAAAGATGGGTGTCAGGATGCTGTGCAAGCAGTGAAGGGCTGTTTTTAAATGATTGGATGTAGTGGTGAGTAATCTGAGTAGGGAAAGGCTTCTGGAAGTGAAAGTATGGGTATATATACATAGTCAGAGGAAGAAAGTGAAAAAAAGATAATGTTCATGCATAATTACTGTAATAGATGTAGGACCTAAGAGGGAGAAAAGAAAATATTAGAGAAAGGTAGAAAGTGGAAGTAAGGAATGGTCATACAAAGAGGATAGGATGAAGATAGAAAGTAGAAATTTAAAAGGGATTAAATGGAAGAAAGAGAAATCGCATAACAATTTGTACAAAACAACAAACTCCTACCTGTGTCTAGGGAGTGTGAATACAGGATGTGCTTGGTGGGATAGATAACAAAACATGATAACCACATTGTGTTTATGTCTTGTATTGTTGATATAAAAGTTGTTTCTTCTGAGACCAATTTGAGTGGTTCAGGATTCATATTTGAACTCGTGTTTCCAACGTTATTGACTGCTGTCTTATACTGTATTGCATAAAGAAGAAAATTTTGTGGTAGGAGTTTGCTTCTGCCATAACACTGTTCTTGTTCATCCACACTGTTTCTCTAAGAGCATTTTACACTTATATCCTCGAATTGCATAAAGAGTGATCTAGTTATGTGGTGACCTACAAACGAGTTATAAATGGCTGGATGGATGACGTAAGACGTTAACTCTTTCATGCACGATAGACCTGTGTGTGTGTGGGTATCATGATATCGTGCAGAATTAATTACAAATTTATCAGAATTCAGATACTTGATTTCCAGCACTGTACAGAGTCATCCAGTATATTTTTATGCATTTATATACAGTAGTATCAAATAATATTTTTCTGTAACCAGTAAAAGAAGGTTATATTTGTTGAAAGAAACGCCCATGATATCCAAAAGTTATTCCGTTTTGATTGCCAAAGTTAGAGCAGCTTACACCTTAGGCATCATTATACTGTATATAAGAACTGCAGTAGTGCCAGATGATTTCAAATGGCACAGAAAACTCCTGTTGCTCAAGAGTTCAGTGAATATTAAACATTTGAACACTGAAGCAACATGTGTGATGTTACTTAAATATGCATCACTGAGTGGGAGGTGATTAACAGGACTGACGTATCAACCAGCCATACTTAATTGCTTTTAATGCTGCTCCTAACTTATACAACAGCTGTGTTCAGTGTTAAAACAAAATTTGTTGGACGGAAGCATTCTAAATGTCCTGAGCTTAGAAACTAATTAAATCTATAAACATTGGAGTACTGTACACCTTATACAGTATCAAAGTGGGATAGGGGCCAGATCTTGAAACTGAAATTAACAGAGGGGCCATAAATTGTAAGGTGATGCAAAACCACAGCTGATACTGGACAAAAAGTTGGAACAAGATAGGTTTCCAAAACTGTGGTAGCTCACAGCTCAACGAAATGTTAGTAATGTTGTTATGGCACATTTTTTGTTCTTAGAATTACCCACTTCTCATGGACTGTCAATCATGGCTGTACCAATTTCTAATCTAAGCAATTACTGTACACATCAGCAGCAAAAAGATGATCAGGATGCACATATGAAGTACAATACATACCTGTAATTTATCTGATGGTTTTGCACAGAATTCTTATGTATATAATTATACACAATGCAATTGGCAGTCATCGTAAGTAATTTTATATACATGTATATTTGTCAGAGTCAATGGGCCAATGATAATGGATTCAAGGACCGGATTTGGGTCGCAGGCCTTGAGTAGCCCTGCCTTTGAATAAATATTTAAACTAATGCCAGAAAGTCTTATTATAGGAGGAAAATATGGACTTAATAAATGAAGGAATGCTGTGAGATGAATCCTATGTATATCATGTGTTGTATGGTTAGTGGCAGGGACATACTGTACCAATCTGTCAGGCTTGATTGCTGTTAATACCAATAGGCCTAATTGTAATGTTAGATCTTGTATTTAGTCACATTCTATTTACAGTACCAAAGTGTTACTGATAAATGAGAGTGGTCTGCCTGAGTTGTGCCAGGTTGACCTCTTGAGGAACTGGGATGAGGTAGAAATTATTTCCTTATACAGTACGGTACTTATACAACACTTATATTTTTTTTTATTTTTTTTTTATATTTTACTCTAATTGCTTATCGTGGATGAAACTAATGAACAACTTCTTGTAGTCTTGGCAATGCAGTTCTGTAATACAGTAGTTGGTTTGTTCATATCCACACATACCGGTACTGTACATATTAATTCATCCCTTGCCCCAGAGAGGGTTCAGTGATTGTATGTTTGTATGACTGTACATGATATCACTGATGGTAGAGTGATAAGTGTTGCTGAAATAAGGCTATCAGTGGTCTGTCATGGGTTCAAATCCCATCAGGGTTAAGTCGGGTAAAATAATATGGCTCTCGTGCCAGCTTAGGGCCTACATGGTTATTCGTTGATGTGAATACCAAGAATAATACCTAGGGAAAGTAACTGTGATAATTTGGATGATGCAATGGCCATACACTACTAAGACTGATGAGACATGAGCACCACAGCATAGTGCCTTTATGGCAAAGGCTCTCCAGATTATCTTTTGGTGAAAATTTGAAGAAGTCTTGCCAATAGCAGTGGTACACCAACCGTAAGATGTGGTTTTTACATAATTCTCGTCTTTGAGTATCCTTGGGCTTTAAAAGGGTAATATATTTCACAATGGTCCTGAGTAAAAGGAAGGTAAGAGCCTTTTTGGCATGTTGATTCTGTCTAGAAGTGTACCATATGTGCTTGTACTGTATATTATGTTGGTACATTCCATTTAATGTTCATACTGTTACTATACTGGCAATTTTCAGAAAGTTTTTCATGGTTTTATTTAAGTATTTAATTTGTTTATACTTGTATTATATTTTATTGAAGAGTAACAGGGAAATGTACATTGCAGTAATGACAATAAGTATTTGTATATTTTTCCTGCACTAGTCCAGTTGAAAGACTTGATGTCTTTCTAATGGAGAAGGGCTGAAGCCTTTCAAGTAGTGTATTAGCTTAGAGTGAGCTTAGTATCAGACTGTCACAGTGTCTCTCATTGTACAGTATAGTAGCAACTATCATTGATCTTATTAATGCATTGAGGTCATTAGCATCATGACCCACGGACACACACTGTTTTCCTGAATCACCATGGCAACCATCATAGGGATCAGTATACAGTACACTACACTACACCCAATTTTGTTTCACGATTATTAAGTGATGTGAAAAAGTTTACAGTTAGTCCCTCCTAACATGTTGATACCACTGCAGTTCATTAATTCTGGGTCACTACATAGTAAAACTACAGAGTATTATTTGACTTAGCCTAGCTCAGTAATAATATTTATTTACTAGACACTATACACATTATTTGCCTTTTGATGTTTTCTTGTGTGATTAAACTAGCCTATATTGAGCTACATGACTTACAGTTCTGTTTTTTTTTTTTTTTTTGTACAGATGGGTGTCTGTACTGTACATTGTAAGTACTGTACATGTAGGCTACAGTACTGTATGTGTATTCTCCACCTTATGTAATACTGACTAGTGATTGCTACGGTACTATGCAGCGTCACCAAAAGGGGAAGAACGTTCTGTGTCTCCCCATGTTTTCTTGTTAATCTCTTATATGTGATTTTTCTGTGTTTGAATGGTAAAACTATCGATGAGTGATCAAGGACTAGTTTGTTGATTAAAGAATCTTTGTTGATTAAAACGGAACATTTAATGCAGTAAAACAGTTATTAACTTTGTGACAATATTTATTTTTACCTGGTGGCCCCAATGGAAAAATATCAAATAGCTAATTAAATCATCCTAATGACGACAGTAATAAAACCTTTGAGGAACAACCTCAAGTTAACATAATTATCAGAGCTTCATAAATGTCCCACACAGGCTGATAGGTGGTGGCCAGTTCAGTTTGGAATATCCTACATAGAATATCAAGCAATTTTGCCTTTGACCTGAAGAAACCATAACAAAATATTCTCAGTAGGAGCTCATTCACAAATGGTGTTTATTTTATGAAATTATTCTTGTAGAGGTGTGATTATTTGTTGCTATTTGTTGTTTGCGGTACAGTTTGGGGGAGTTAGCACCCTTAGTCCCTAATTAATTCATTTGTGTGGCACTTGATACCGTCACACTTACAGTCTTTCAATTGTTCAGCCATTGTTGGTTCGAATCCGAAATCTGGCAGTGGTGTTTCTCAGTCACAGTTTGTCAGGTTCATGTCCTATTATATTTAAAGGCAGATTCTTTAGCCTAATTGGTGAATTGGAAGGACTGTGATACTTCCAAACTATATGACACGAAGCAGATCCCCTGTTAGAATCTTAATCTATTTTCTGGCATCGTTAGGAGGAATATGTAGCCATCCAATTGTCAACAAGACAGTCAACTTAACAGACTGAATACAAACCATCACAGCGCCACAGTAAGAAGGTGCATGAAATGGAGTTATTTATCTTTAAAGGAAGAACCTCTATAATATTATGGTAAATTGGAGGGCTACAGTACCATATCCTCCAAATTGGCTTCCTTGGATAGTTTGGATCAATCAGGAGCCCTCAATGCATAAAAAAAAAAGAGGTTCACCCCTTTAAAAAACGTAAGAAAGTAAATGAGGTGTTGCTCGTAAAATACCCTAATGGTGATTTCTCATCCTTATAATATGTTTACCTCCTACGATTATTAAATATTTTGTTTCCATTTATAAGTATTAAATGTTAAGATTATTATGAATCCATTGTAATATGTTTGAACTCCTACGATTATTAATTGTATTCCATTTGTTATATTACAATAATAATTAGTGTTAAGTATGTATGAAATCCATTCTAATATAATGTTTCTTTAACAGGTAAATACTTTGATAGAGATTTGGTAGTTGCGACCCACCGTAATGTGTGAGTACAGTACACCATACAGTATTATAATGATTACTTGGTATCTGTTGTTGAGGAGGTTAGGCTGGATTTTTAGTCACTATAGCCTACTATAGTCTGTTCAAAATTTGTGTTCCACTATAGCCTCTATCTATCTAGCTATTTCTATCTGTCTATCTATAGCTATTTCTATCTATCTAACTATCTCTATTTATATATATATCTATCTAACTATCGCTCTATCTATCTATCTATCTATTTCTATCTATCTAAGCATAAGAGGCCAAAAGGAACATAAGTTTTGAACAGGGTATAGTTGCCTTGATTCTCTCTCTCTCTCTCTATCTCTCCTCTCTCTCTCTCTCTCTCTCTCTCTCTCTCTCTCTCTCAAAAGACTGAAGCAGAAATAGTTTAAACGTCCCGTGTTTCTTAGAATCTGTGAGGTTTCTTGAAGCAAATACCTCAGGGGTGAGACTATTTAGTGGAAGCGGTGTATTTAGATTTTAGAATCAATGTTTACATCTTGAAAGCTATTATTTGTGTGGAGAGAGAGAGAGAGAGAGAGAGAGAGAGAGAGAGAGAGAGGTTGCCAGTGTAAGTGTGAGCATGAGTTTGCCTGTGTGTGTGTGTGTGTGCGTGTGCGTGTTTACATGAAGTAGCCTAGTGTTCATGCAGCTGCATAAGTACGTATTTATTTCTTGCGTCAGATACTGGCAATTATCCAGTTCAGCCACCAGGGGGCAGGCAGTGTATGAGAGAGAGAGAGAGATTGAATGATTGATAGATATATAGATAGATAGATATTAGGCGCCTCAACAGCAAGGTCATAAAGCACCAGAAAAAGGTGATAGAGGGGTGTGACAACAAGCAGGAAGGAAATAAAGATAAAATAGGGACATTTGAAGAACTGAAAGCTAGTGGCTGGGGCCGAAGGGGTGCCAAAACCCTTAAGTATTGCCCACATCACCACAGGCAGAGAGAGAGAGAGAGAGAGAGAGAGAGAGAGAGAGAGAGAGAGAGAGAGAGAGAGACTTAATAATCCTTGGTATAATGGCTAGTATGATTTGAATTAGGTAGCTACCACTGTGTTTACATGACTATATATTGTTACATTGGAGTGCCTTGATTCCTCCAAAGTATGCCAGGAAACAGAACCAATAGAGCAACAATAATGATGATATTTTCTATTGCTTGGAATAGTTTGGAGGATTCAGTTGCTCCAGATTTAGGATACCAACGAAAACTTTCCCCCTCCTTATTATTGTTGACGTCTCAGGAGCTATATAACAGATCTTAGTAGTGGCCAGACTTATTATTATTTAACCATACATTCAATACTGTGTTCTCAATAGGCCTACTGTATTTTTTTTTATATAGTACTTTAAGAGACAATAAACACTGACTGATATTAAATTACAAAACTCGTGTCGTTGTCTTGTCCAATGATTTAAGAGGGTGTGGGAGTAGGGGACAGGCTTGGGGGGGGGGGACTGGGGGGGTGCGGGAATAGGGGGACAGGCTTGGGGTGGCTAGATAGCCTGTCCCCCTATTCCCGCACCCGCCAAACCCCCCCCAGAACCCCCTCCAAGTCTGTCCCCCTACTCCTGCACCCCCCAAAACCCCCCAAGCCTGTCCCCCTATTCCCACACCCCCTAAGCCTGTCCCCCTATTCCCACACCCCCTTAATATAACCGGTGAATCATAATGAAAAAAAACAACAACAACACTTTACTACATTCATGTCCAATATATTTCTATAGCCCTCTACCATATAATTATCAACATATTTCACGACACGAGTTTTGTTTTTGATAGAACACTACGGTACATAATGAAAACCCTTACCATAGTACTACGTTCATGTCCAGTATGTTTCTCTAGCCCTTTGCCATATAATTATCAACGTATTTCACGACACGAGTTTTATATTTGATAGAACACTACACTACATATAGGCTATCTACCTGGGTCTTGGTCTATAGTTTCCAAGTAATGCTGTTTGTTACTGCATATATGTCAGTAGTACACTCGTGATACGTAATTTCTGACCAGAGACGAACGGCAGGCACCACACACACACACACACATTATTATTATTATTATTATTATTATTATTACACACACACACACACACACACACACACACACACACACACACACACACACACACATATATACCCTGCATTCGAACTTAGCCTCTATATATGTGTATACTGCCTGGGTGGGGAAATGAGCAATACGAGGCAGGCGATTCGAAGCTTTCTACTCTTCACACTCTCTGGTCAGAAATTATGTATCACGAGTGTACCACGAATTCCTGTTTATATATATATCCAACATGCAGGCCAGGCACACTTGGATAATCGCCAAAATAATATTCATATCCCTCCCACCTTCCCCGCTCAATGCATACTCACACTTCCGTACTTCCGGTAGTAGGTAGGTAGAGAATACTATATACTCTGTTCAAAACTTGTGTTCTATTTTCCTCTATCTATCTGTATCTATATCTTTCTATCTGTCTATTTCTATCTATATCTTTCTATCTGTCTATTTCTATCTATATCTTTCTATCTGTATCTATTTCTATCTATATCTTTCTATCTGTCTATTTCTATCTATATCTTTCTATCTGTCTCTATTTCTATCTATATCTATTTCTATCTATATCTTTCTATCTGTCTATTTCTATCTATATCTTTCTATCTATATCTTTCTATCTGTCTCTATTTCTATCTATATATTTCTATCTGTCTGTCTCTATTTCTATCTATATCTTTCTATCTGTATCTATTTCTATGTATATTTTTCTATCTGTATCTATTTCTATCTATATATTTCTATCTGTATCTATTTCTATCTATATCTTTCTATCTGTATCTATTTCTATCTATATCTTTCTATCTATCTGTCTCTATTTCTATCTATATATTTCTATCTATCTCTTATCTATCTATCTCTTATCTGTCTATCTATCTATCTATTTCTATCTATCTATCTATCAAAGCATAAGAGGCCAGCGGAACACAAGTTTTGAACAGACTATAGTATTCATTTGTGTCGTGTAGAAACGTAATGACGTTGAATAAATGTTGAATAAAGCTGAAGGAATGATAGTGTACCGTAGTGAATGAATTATTTATTTGCATTAGGTTGGGTAAGGGGATGTTTTTCATGTTTTTTTGTTTTTTCATTATTTTTTTTATGATTTTTTGTTTTTTCATTATTTTTTTTTGTTTTATGTTTTTTTGTATTTTCATTATTTTTTTTTGTTTTTTGTTTTTTTTATTTTCATTTTTTTTGTTTTATGTTTTTTTTTCATTATTTTTTTATGTTTTATGTTTTTTGTTTTTTCATTTTTTTTATGTTATGTTTTTTTGTTTTTTTCATTATTTTTTTTATGTTTTATGTTTTTTGTTTTTTCATTTTTTTTTATGTTTTATGTTTTTTTGTTTTTTCATTATTTTTTTATGTTTTTTGTTTTTTGTTTATTCATTATTATTTTTTTTATTTTTTTGTTTTTTCATTGTTTTTTATGTTTTATGTTTTTTTGTTTATTCATTATTATTTTTATATTTTATTGTTTTTTCATTATTATTTTTATATTTTTTTGTTTTTTCGTTGTTTTTTTATGTTTTATGTTTTTTTTGTTTTTTCATTGTTTTTTTATGTTTTATGTTTCATTTTTTTTCATTATTATTATTACTCATGGTGTATAATAGTAGTACCGTATGTATATAATTTTGAGTGTAAGGGAGAGATTGTATTAATTATAAGGGTCCTTTGGTGAATTCGGAGCATCTGATTCCTCCATGCAATT
>JAWZYT010002996.1:0-81611 GCA_034508575.1 Petrolisthes manimaculis | reverse complement strand
AAAGAGAAATGGAGAGAAAGATGAAAATAAAAGAGAAATGGAGAGAAAGGTGATGCGAAAGGAAGAAAAAGAGAAAGAAAGGTGCTTACAGGAAGGGGGGGGGGGGGAAGAAGGGGGGGGGGAAGAAGGAGAGAGGAGGTATTAGGGAGAGGTGGCATGAGGAACCAAGTCGGAGGAAGAGGAAGGGAAGAAAAGTTGTAATGAGAGGGTAAGGGAGGAGAGGAGGGGAGGAAGGAGGCAAAGAGAGAAAAAGAGAGAGAGTGAGAGAGGAGGGAAAGGTTTGAAAGAGATGCTCAGAGGAAGTTCTTAAGAATATGCAGAACAGAGAGAAAGAGAGAAGAGAAGAGAGAGATGAATATGCAGGAGAGAGAGAGAGAGAGAGAGAGAAAGATGAAGATGGAAGACTGAGGAAGACTGGAGAGAGAGAGAGAGAGAGAGAGAGAGAGAGAGAGAGAGAGAGAGAGAGAGAGGAGAGAGAGAGAGAGATGGATGCATGGATATAGGAGGATGAAAGGAAGACCACAGAGATAAAAAATGATAAATGGAGTATAGGAAATGTAGGTGAAAAAGACAAGTGAAAAACTAAATAACTGAACTGAAAGTGATAAAAAAATGGAATGACACACGAATGGAATAAAATAAAATATAATAACAAGACAACTGAACTGATAGTGACCAAAAAATAATTGAATGTTTAACAAATGATGCCACATGAATGGAAAAAAAACAATAAAATATAATAAAATTGTTAGTGCCTTGGTGAGCTATTGATTCTCCAAACTATGCCACGAAACAGACAACTTCAATGAGGATCTGTGTTATGGCATAATTTGGAGGACTCAAAAGACTTACAACCTGACCACATGAGAATTAAAAAAATAATAAATAATAATAATAATAATAATAATAATAATAATAATAATAATAATAATATATAATAATAATAATAATAATTAAAGCACCAACAATAATTCGAATATTTAGTTGCTTGGGTTTCTTTAAGGGGATAATTATTACAGTGTTGGTAAATCTGGAGCAAACTATTCCTCCAAATTATTCCATTCAACAGGTCACCACTATTTCTGTTAATCTGGTCCTGTTTCCTGGCATACTTTGGAGGAATCAAGATGCTCTAATGTACCAAAAGTATACTCACTCTCCCCTTAATGTATGACTTTGGACCGT
This sequence comes from Petrolisthes manimaculis, assembly GCA_034508575.1. Lineage (NCBI taxonomy): Eukaryota > Metazoa > Arthropoda > Malacostraca > Decapoda > Porcellanidae > Petrolisthes > Petrolisthes manimaculis. The sequence goes on along the minus strand of JAWZYT010002996.1, from coordinate 80,426 downwards.
GACTGTACTTCGCAAATAAATAAACAGGTAAACAATTTTAAGCGAAAAAAAACAGGTAAAACATTTTTGGAACACATAAGGGAAGTCACCCGTCACAGGCTTGGGGTGGGTAGAAAAGCCTGTCCCCTATTCCCGCACCCCCCCCCTAAACCCCCCCAAGCCTGTTCCCCTACTCCCGCACCCATCTAAACCCCCTAACCCCCCACCCCCAAGCCTGTCCCCCTATTCCCGCACCCCCTTAAGTGAATATGAAGGTGAGGGGTAGACGCTGTGGTGCAAATGTGAGGAACGATGCAAAAACCAGAAGGAAGGGAAGAGAAGTGAGAGAAACCAAAGAAGTGTAAACAAGATGGATAAGACAACCAGGAGGGTCTTCTTACTTGAGAGAGAGAGAGAGAGAGAGAGAGAGAGAGAGAGAGAGAGAGAGAGAGAGAGAGAGAGAGAGAGAGAGAGAGAGAGAGAGAGAGAGAGAGAGAGAGATGAAGAGGGGAAGACTGAGAGAGAGAGAGAGCAAGACGTGAGGGATATTGACTGATTGATTGAGTTAGTCCTTCCCAACCAACTCAACCCAACCCAACCCAACCCTCACCCAAGGCCCTCCTCAGCACGCCTCACCTCCTAACAAACCTCACCAAACCTCCTCAAAGTATGGCCCTCACCTCATGTCACCTTTAAAGGACCCTGTGCATAATGTAGTCAGAAATTTGAAGATAAACGAGTCCTTCAAATACTGCCACGAAACACCACCTGTAATAAGGAAAGAGGTTGTTGTTTCGTGGCATGGATAGGTGGAATTAGAAACCTCCAATTTTATACAATGTCATGATCATAGGGTCCTTAACATTTTGCTCTCCACTCCACTCCTCTCTTTCGCCTCCATCTCTACTTCTCCTTTCATGTGTTTTCACTTTTCCCTCCTGATTTGTATTCTCCCTCCTTTTTGTTCTGTCTTACTCTCTCTTTTTTCTCCTAATTCTCTTTCTCCCCCCTTCCAGCTCCTCTCTTCCCATCCGCCCTGCCTTGCCTATCTTCTCCCAAATCTCTTTCCTTTCTTCCACCCAATCCTTTCTTTTCTCTCCTCCTCCTACTTTCTCTCTCCTCCCCTCCATCCATTCCTTTTATTTTTCCTCCCTCCCGTCCCACCTTCACCTACTTCCACATTTACTCTGAGTGCCTTGATTTCTCCAAAGTATACATGAAAACAGGACCAGATGAACAAAAATAATGGCATCCTGTTGCTTGGAATTGTTTGGAGGAATCAGTTGCTCCCGGACTTACCACCAACAATGTTATGCCTCCTTAAACCACAACTCTCTCTCTCTCTCTCTCTCTCTCTCTCTCTCTCTCTCTCTCTCTCCTCTCTCCTCTCTCTCTCTCTGTTTTTCCTTTGTCCCATCCTTTATTCATTTTAACTACTACTTCACTGTAATTTTTTTTTCTCTCTCATCCCTCCTTCACTTTCACTGCTGCTTCCCTCCCTCTTTCCCATCCTTCCTTCGCCTTTACTCAGTTATTCCTTTATCCCTCCTTCATTCACTTTCCATAATCTTTCCCTATCATTCACTCTTCATATTCCTTTCCCTCTTTCTCTCTCCTTCATTCACTTTCACAACTATTTCCCTCTCCTTCACACTCACTATCATTTGCCTCTTTATCCCTTCTTCATTCACTTTCACAAATATTTCTCTCTCCTACTCTTTCCCTCTCCTTCACTCTCATTTTAATTTTTTCTTTCTCCCTCCTTCATTCACTCACACAAACTATTTCCATCTTTCTCATCCCCTCTCCTTCACTCTCACTATCATTTCCCTCTTTTTCCTTCCTTCTCTCATTGTTATATGCTTTATTCTCTCTCCTTCAATTCACTTTCACAACTATTTCCATCTTTCTCATTCCCTCCTTCATTTTTCCAGTTGTATACCCCTGCCTGTCAAATTCACCATCACTTTCCCCACATTGCTCTTCTCCCTTCAACATGTCACTATCACTCCTGGCCGGCTCACCCAACTCTCTCTCTCTCTCTCTCTCCTCTCTCTCTCTCTCTCTCTCTCTTATCACCTTCCCGCCACCCTTCCTCTCACTGCGCTTTCCTCTTTCACCAACACAAATAACAAATACATAAATAAAAAAAAATAAAATAATAATAATGAAAATATATTTGCTAGCTCAATAATTTCGCACGATTTTTTTTGTTTTGTTTTTTGTTTTTCAAATTTCTCTAAAAAATGTATAAATTTTTTTCATTCCTTTTTTTTTTTTTTTTTTTGGTACATGGATGCGTTTGGTTTAATCAGACATAATATTTTCCTTTTCCGGGCAGGTAGGTAGTTTTCATGAAAGAGTGAGTTTGATTGACGACTTTTTTTCTTTATTTATTTTTGGAAAGAAGCGATATTTTTCCTCATTACAGACAAGCCACCGCCAGCGACGAGAAGGAAAGGTTTAATGTTGCCTTAGAAAATTTCCATGTGAGAGACATTATATTTTAAGGAAGTAATAATATACTGTACTTCTGTTACATTAAAATACAGTAATAAATACCTTCTTAACATCCTCATCCTCTCTCTCTCTCTCTCTCTCTCTCTCTCTCTCTCTCTCTCTCTCTCTCTCTCAATACCTACTTCACATCCTCTCTATATATATCTTCTTCACATCCTCTCTCTCTTTCTCTCTCTCTCTCTCTAAATACTTACTTCACATCCTCTCTCTCTATATATATACCTACTTCACATCCCCTCTCTCTCTTTCTCTCTCTCTCTCTCTCTCTCTCTCTCTCTCTCTCTCTTTCTCTCCAAAATATGCCAGGAAACAGGCTCAGGTTAACAAAAATAATGGTGTTCTGTTGCTTGGAATAGCTCGTAGGAATCAGTTGCTCCAGATTTACCACCAACACTGTAAAATGATTCCTCCAATCTATTCCAAGAAACAAGTCACCAGTAGTTTGAGTATTGTAGCCCTGTTTCCCGGCATACTTTGGAGGAATCAAGGCGCTCCAATGAAACCTAACGTATACTATATTTCTTTAATAGAGATTGAGAAAGAAAGAGAGTGTGTGTGTGTGTGTGTGTGTGTGACTGGAGACAATGACAGCCCTGAGGGAAATTGTGACGCGAAAATTATGCGGATCAGAGAGAAATATGAAGAAAGAAGAGGAGGAGGGAGAGGAAAGGTGAGAGAGAGAGAGTGGGGGGGGGGAAGGAAAATGAGAGGGAAGGAAATTGTCACGCGAAAATTACAGGGACCAGAGAAAGATATGAAGAAAGATGATGAGATGAAAACTGAAAAAGGAGAAAATGAGAGTGAAAATGAGGGGCGAAGGAAAAGAAGAGAGGAAATGACGGGGAAGGTGCGGGGAATATTAAGAAGGAAATATGCTAGGAAGACGAGGGAAGATGATAGGGAAGATGAGGGAAGATGATGGGTAAGATGAGGGAAGATGATAGATAAGACGAGGGAAGATGATAGGTAAGACGAGGGAAGATGATAGGTAAGACGAGGGAAGATGATAGGTAAAATGAGGGAAGATGTGAGGAAATATGCTTGGAAGACGAGGGAAGATGATAGGGAAGATGAGGGAAGATGATGGGTAAGATGTGAGGGACGGGGCATGAAAGAAAACCTGTATGAGGGTACAAAAAAAAAAAAAAAGAAGACGAAAGATAAATAAATAGATGAAACTCAAAACGATAACCCTGTCAATGCTATATATACGTCAGGTTATACATTAATAGTTAATATCACAACACTATAATAGCCTTGGCTTTACAGTTTTTGTGTGTACAGTATTAATATTCTACAGGACATGGGTACGTGTCGCGGTGTGCGAGGAAGGTGATAAAATTCACTTCGTTGATTTGTCAATTTCTGTCGTATATTCTATATGACTTTCTTAACATACATATGAAATGTAGTAGAAAGACTCCTGTCTCTCTGGGTACACCCATATGCTGAACACGCCAGCATTATCTTAAACAATGGCAAAGAATGTTGGTGAAATTGATGGTCCGACGTGATGAGCTGAGGTTTGTTTTGAGTCAATGGGGGGTAGGGAGGACAGCCGACCAATAAAAAATTGGCTTCACCTCTGTGACGTCATGCCGCCTCCTCTTAGATTATACCTCCATGCTCCCACCCCATAGCTTAATAACCTACATAGCCTAATGCACCTACTGTATATATTTGCATTCCCAGCCCATAGCCTAATAACCTACATAGCCTAATGCACCTACTGTATATATTTACATTCCCAGCCCATAGCCTAATAACCTAAATAGCCTAATGCACCTACTGTATATATTTACATTCCCAGCCACCCAGCCAGACTCAGACGCCATTTATCAAGGCATATCTACATGTAATCAAACGCTGTCAAACTTGAATCACAAATCCCGACATTAAGTTCAACTCCTGGCAAACGTAACGACCCGCCATAACGACCAAACTCCAAGTAGGCGACGGAAAACAGCAGGCGGTGGTGGTGGTGGTCAAGTGGTAAGAGTTTGGTGGTGAAAGTATTTAAGAGACCCTAGCTGTGATGTAGCCTAGTCAGAAAATGGAAAATAAAATGAGTCCTTCAAATATTGCCACGAAACACCACCTATATAGGGAAGGAGCTTGTTTCGTCGCATAGTCAGGAGGAATCAGATACCTCCAATTTTCATACACAATTACAGGGTCCTTAAGGAGAAATTCTCTTGTTGGCAAATTGGAGAGCTACTGATGTTTCTCTCCTAAATATACCAATAAGTCAGACGCCCTCAATTGTACTAATAGGGGATCTATTTCGTGGCAATGTTTGGAGGAATGAGTCACCTTCCAATTCACCTACAAAAATAATCTCCTCTAAATACAGTGATGGTAAATATTGGAGCAACTGATTCCTCTAAACTATTCCATGCAACATGCCACCATTATGTTTATTTATCTGGTTTTGTTTCCTAGTATACTTTGGAGTAATCAAGGCGCTCAAGTTTACCAAAAGTGTATTATTACCTCCTTAAAGAGGTTAGTCATGTGGGTGTCAAATGACTCCTCCATACTCTGTCGCAAAACAGGTCAAGTCCTCATTTACTACACACACACACACAATCAATCAACCTCTATTTTCACAACTATACACACACACAACACTCAAGACACCACACAACACATACACTCCCATACACAACACATACGTATGCACACTTCTCCACACACACTCCCATACACACACTTTATTACTGTATAACTTCATCGCCTCAATGACCATTACGAAATCGATAGGCTAACCTTAAACCTCAATCAATACCTAAAGTAAGCCAAACCTTGTGGCCAAAAGTATACTTGCCTTTTTATTTCCTGGAACAGAACAGATGACGCCATTAATTAAACACCAAGAAACACAAAGAGCCAATAAACTGTTAAGGGAAGAGGTGTACAATGCTGGTGGTGGTAAATCTGTGGCAACTGATTCCTCCAAACCATTTCAAGCAACGGAACACCATTATTTTTGTTCATTTAGTCTTGTTTCTTGACATACTTTGGAGGAATCAAGGAGCCCCAACTATCCTATTAAGGTGGAAGTGCAGTGTTGGGAAATCTGTAGCAACTGATTCCTCCAAACTATTCCAAGCAACAGAACACCATTATTCTTGTTCATTTGGTCCTGTTTCCTGACATACTTTGGAGGAATCAAGGCGCTCCAATGTAACCAAAATGAATGATATACCCCCTCCATGCGTCACGTCACCTCAGCTAAGTCACTAAGGTACACAAAGATGCATTGGTGGCTTCTTGCGTCACTGGTGGATGCGTCACTGTGCCTCGTATGGTCTTGGGGTGGCTGGGGGAGAGGAGAAATGATGGGGGGTGAAATGGCAGGGAAGGTGAGATGGGAGATAGGAATGGTGGGTGGGGGGGGGGGGGGGGAGATAGGAGTGGTGGGTGAGGATGGTGGATAGGACTGGTGGGTGGGGGAGGAGGGTAGGAGTGGTGGGTGGGGAAGAGAGTCAGGAGTGGTGAGGGAGAGGTGTGTAGAGTGAAGGGAGAGAGGAGTGGTAGAGGAAGGGAGAGAGGAGTGGTATGGGTGAGATGAGATGAGGAGTGATGGGAGTGAGAGGGAAAAAACTAGGGAGGATGGGTGAGGAATTGCAAAAAAGGGAGAGAAAGTGGTTGAAAAGAAGGATAGAGACAGACAGACAGACAGACAGACAGATAGATAGACAGACATACAGACATATAGATTAATAGACAGACAGACAAAGAGACAGATAGATAAATAGATAGTTAGACACACAGAAAGAGAGAGAGAGAGAGAGAGAGAGAGAGAGAGAGAGAGAGAGAGAGAGAGAGAGAGAGAAATCGTGACCGACTGAAGGAGATGCAGACACCATAAAAAAGAGGCCGTACAGATCCAGACAAAACCAGACAAGCACAAGGGAGTAATAGTAATTCACCTTTGTTACATTGGAGTGTCTTGATTCCTCCAAAGTGTGCCAGGAAACATCATGACCAGATGAACAAGATTAATTAATGGTGTTCTGTTGCTTGGAATAGTTTGGAGGAATCATTTGCTCCAGATTTACCAACATTTAACTTCCACCTTCAGGTACTATTGGCCATAAGAATTCGTACACACACTGTTGTTGTTGTTGTTGTTTTCGAAGCTTTACAACACATAGAAAATGAAAGACTATACGTACTGTTGTTGTTGTTTTCGAAGCTTTACAACACATAGGAAATAAAAGACTATACATAACTGTAATACAACATCATCATTAGGCTTGTTGTTTGGCTCAGTAGGCTAGGATACCCGAGTCACTTGGTAGACCATTCATTGCAGTACTTTCAGAATAATGAATGGACTTTTCTTTTCATACAGCCTGCACAATAATTCATGTGGACAACCGAACAGACAACAACAACAACAATAGTTTCTTTATCCCTCTTACCCCCCCCTTCCCCCCGCCCCCCTTCCCTCGTCAGAATGAGGTGGTTTGGTCTGGTTTGGTTATTAGGGTTTAATTAAGTGGGTATTAACTATACTGGTGGTAAATCTGGAGCAGCTAATTCCTCCAAACTACTCCGAGCAACAACAGGTCACCATTACTTTTGTTGTTTCCTGGTAAACTTTGGAGGAGTCCAGGCACTCCTATGTACAGTTGCCAAAATATGAATTGCAACATATCTTAATGGAACTTTAACCATAGTAACATCCACAACTATTTGTAGGGACTATAAGCATGTAATATAGAAGGAAATATACATATCCTTCTGTATTACATATTTATGATCCCTACAAACAATTATGGACATTAATAAACTCAAATGTTCTATCAAAAGTGGTTGCAATTCATATTTTGGCAACTGTATCAAAAGTGTATTACCCCCATTAATTAACAGGAGTGTCGAAGTGGCCAATGAATGTATGTTTGTTTGTTTGTATGTTTTGTTTGTTTGTGTGTTTTGTTTTCCTGTTTGTTTGTTCGTGTATTTTGTATGTTTTGTTTTTGTTTTGTTTGTTTGTTTGAGTGTTTTATTTGTCTGTTTGTTTGCTTGTGTGTTTTGTTTGTTTATTTGTTTGCCTGGTCCTTCTCCAACACAGACTTTGACGACCTCACTCTCTCTTGCTCGTGACTGTACCACGGCAATTAATATTACCAACACCACGTCAGGCTGAAGGACGATGAAAGTGGGACTGACAAGGTGATAATAACATAACAACATTACGACAATACACCTGCCATTACACTAGCAAATTAATGCAGGGTTTTTTATCACCACAGTTTATCACATTAGAACAATATATATATATATATATATATATATATATATATGATAACGTAAAAACAACAATAATTTAATACACTGTCACTACACTAACAAGTTAATGCAATTATTTTATTTTTTTATTTTATCGCCCCAGTCTATCATATTCTTTTTAACAATATATTTTTCTTTGCTGAAACACGTAACTATATTTAAGCATTGTCATCACAGCTTCGCAGAATATAGGCTAATATCTTACAGTAATTCCAATTTTAGCGTGTAATGCAGTGTTAATAATAATAGGTTAAGTAACACGAACTAAGTCGAACTCCATAAAAAGTAAAAAGTAAGCAGGAGTGGTCAAGGTCAAAACAAAAATAATACTTGACATTAGACAATAGGAATGTGGAGAGAGACAGTGTGTGTGGTCGTGGAAGGTGGTGGTACAGGATATGGAGAGAGAGAGAGAGAGAGAGAGAGAGAGAGAGAGAGAGAGAGAGAGAGAGATTGCATTTCACTGAGAGCGAGAGAGATAGAGATTGCATTACACCACGAACAAAAGCTTTGCAGATATTCCCAGATAGCGTTATGCATGTTGCCGAGTCATGCACACTGGCGTTACTTCCATTATCACTGTTTTACATTAAGGAGGGTTGTATACTTTTGCAATATTAGAGTGCCTTGATTCCTCCAAAGTATGCCATCGGGAAACGGTGCTAAATAAAGAACAAAAATAATAGTACCCTGTTGCTTGTATGGAATAGTTTGGAGGAATCAGTTGCTCCAGATTTGCCACCAACACTCTACTGTGCTAGGCTACCCACTTTAAAAGGAGATGATGATGAGGATACGAGGGGAGATAGTGACGTCTAGAGATTTTTTTTTTTTTTTTATAATTAATTAATTTAGAGATGTTTAATTTTCCCATACATAATACTCCTAAATGCAAAACATAATGCAGCAAGGAGATTACGGGGCTTCACTGCATGAGTCTGTGGAGCATCCTTTACGTTCAGTTGAAGACCTAAGAAAAAAAAAAAAAAAAAAAAAAACATACGTACGACCCCTCATCGAGCATACTGTATACAGTTATTACAGTAGAATGAGACGACGTGTATACATTTTCATCCTATCCTATAGCCCATTATGGTCAGTGAGGGTTCCCGTTTGTAAGTGCGTCTGTTTTATCACTATGTCCGCAACTACCAGTAGGTTATAGCCTAACATGTACGAGTACAAGTAGCCTAACCAGGAATTAGCGTTGGTGACGGCAGACTAGACTAGGCTACTACGAGTAAACAATTTACAGTGATGCCACATTTTTCGTCAAACCCACCAGACGTTGTGATCGTTACCAGTAGAGGCAATTTTTGTACTTTTTCGTTCACACATACACACACACTACGGTAAACAAGTTCAGCATTACAGTTTTATGCATACTGCAATGTTTTCTCATGCATAGATACACAGATGATCAATATGTTATCAAGAATTACTGCTCATAATGCACACTGCTTCACACAATTATCCTTTTGAGCGAGTGTACATTATCTTTTATTCGTACCAGAGATATGGACTACACTATAAACCGACGTATTTATATATTTTTCATCATAATCTAAAAAAAAAAAATACGTTCAATAAAGGCTATGCTGCGTTTACATGCTGTCATTGCCAACAAATATTCAGCCAAACACCCGAGTAAGACTTTATAGCCTAATCACAAAAGGAAGAATTCGCCACATCTTCACTAATCATAGGTATATGTTATACTTCCAGACGTATTTACATGCTGTCACTTTTACCAAATAACCAGCACAAAGCACCCCAGTACTGCAAAACAATAATCTAATCACAAAAGGCAGAATTCACCATATCTTCACGAATCATAGGTATATAATATCATATGCTCCACTTTCCCTCATAGCTCTCTAAAACACCCGACTTCCCACCCGTGTTTATAATATGTGTGTGTGTGTGTGTGTGTGTGAGTGAGGAGGAGGTGGGGAGGTTCTCTCTTTATGTCTGACAACTACCAGAACCTAAACACTCAGTGAGAGCAGATGGTTGGTTGGCTGGCTGACTGACTTACTATAGGGGATAAGGTAATTTAAAGCCCTGTGGTCGATTATGAAAATTGGAGGCTTCTGATTCCTCCTGACCATGCCACGAAACAAGCTCTTTCCATATAGGTGTGTGTGTTTCGTAGCAATATTTGAAGGACCATTTACCACCAATTTTCTTACTACATCACAGGGTCCCTTAAAGAAGTTCATGTTAATAAGACGTGTATCACATATTCGCGACTGTATTGAAAGCAACGAATGTTTTCACTTTGGCTGTAAAATGATTCGAGCAATTAAGGGACCCGGTGATGTAGTCAGAAAATTGGAGATAAATGAGTCCTTCAAATATTGCCACGAAACACCACCTATATGGAAGGAGCTTGTTTCGTGGCATGGTTAGGAGGAATCAGAAGCCACCAATTCTTATACACGATCACAGGGTCCTTAATGAGGCCTGTTACCTACCCTACTGATGGCGTCCTCACTCCTCCTATGTCATCATCACTTACCTGAAGAGAAGAAAGTTTGGGTTAATTATTTATTATTATTAAAATTATCATTACTATCATTATTATTATTATTATTGTTATTATTATTATTATTATTATTATTTTATCAAAGTGGATACCTGAAGAGAAGAAATTTATGGTTATTATTAATAATATTATTATTATTATTATTATTTTAAGTGAAGTGAATACCTGAAGAAGAAACTTAGGGTTTATATTTATTATTATTATTATTATTATTATTATTTTAAGTGAAGTGGATACCTGAAGGAAAATATAAAGTCTTACCAAATATTTAAATCAACCCACAGTCACCCACAACATAGCAACATTAAAAACAAATTAACAGCAACAGAAAAGAATGTACGGCCCGCTTAAATAAAGAACATGATGGGATATAGGCCATAAAATTTAAAGAAGCCTACAGTACAAAAAAAAAAAAAAAACTGAAATGAAAAGTAAAAGCGAAAAATATAGAAAGGAAAGGAACACACACGAAAAAGTGAGAGTGAAGGAAGGAAGGAAGGAAGGAAGGAAGGGGCCACCCAGTACACAGGCGTTTTAACCATAAGGTCGTTGACTCCTGAGACACGTTGCAATAAAGTTTGGGAAGGACGGAAGACGATCATCACACCACAACCACAACCACAACCACCACTCCTCGTGCAGGATGGTAATATTAATCTTGTTCTTCGAGGATAAGGCGTTTCGTCGTTTAAGTCGCATTGTAAAAATTCGATAATAGAAATTGAGCGGCGAAGAGAACTTTACCTCGAAGTAGTTTCATAATACCACTCTAATAATTAGGGTCGAATATATTATAAACTACTTATGCTTCTCCCTCTATTACTACTACTACCACACCAAGAACAATACTACTACTAGCCTACCTCTTCTCTACCGCTACCACCACTACCACAACTACTACTTCTACCAACACCACCACTACCACCATCTCTACAACTATACCACTACCACATCACTACTTCTAACAACATCACGTCAATCACACCACCACTACAAGCACAACAATACCAGTCTCTTTTCTACTACCACCACCACCACAATCAACACCACAACCACAACACACAAACTCCTCTTTTCTACCACTACCACCACAATCAACCCGACAACCACAACAAATTCAACACCTCTTCTCTACTACTACCATCACCCACCCACCCACCACCACCAACAACATCAACACAACATCCCCACAACCACCACCTTCATCCTCCTAGGTTGGTGGATGTACTATAGGCCTTCCACACCGACCAATCCACTCTCCCACCACCAGGGTTGGCTCCACTTTTACTTCGATGCATTAGTAAAATTAGTTTATTTATGGCGAGCACGTGAACCAATTCCCTACTTCATTGCACTCCACTTACCACGCCTAGAGTTACATACATACCGGTACATACATTATTTCATCACACACACACACATACATGCAACATACCATTACAACACATACAACAAAACATTATAACATACACACACACACACACAACACAACAAAATATTACAACACACACACATACAACATATTAACAACAAAACATAGCATTACAACACACACAAACATAACACAAAATATTACAACACACACACATACATACACATATATAACATAACACGTCACAGATTACAACACACACAACCCCAAACATTACAACACACACAACTATAACCAAACATTACAACACCCACACACAACTATAACCAAACATTACAACACACACACACAACTATAACCAATCATTACAACACACACAACTATAACCAAACATTACAAAACACACACACACAAACACTACACACACACACACACACACACACACACACGGGGAAAAAACTGACTGTTCAAGATAATAGTCATGGCAGAAGTCACCGAAGCATGAGGCGAGACGAACGTAGGGGAGAAGTACCGTGTGTATGTGTGTGTGTGTGTGTGTGTGTAATGCTTTGTTCTATTGTATTGTTTTCCTCTCTCTCTCTCTCTCTCTCTCTCTCTCTCTCTCTCTCTCTCTCTCTCTGTGTGTGTGTGTGTGTGTGTGTGTGTGTGTGTGTGTACAAAGGAGTATGTTCACATCATACTCCGTTAATGGCATTGGTGCTGGAGATGTCAGTGATGTACAGTTTCAGTCACATTAAACGGACACATGCATTTCAAACGGGGCTCCATATCAAGCATCGAATAGGACGCGGCGCCTCTACACACACGCACAGTCTCATTTTATACCCTATGATACACACACACACACACACACACACACCGTCTCATTTTATACACTATGACACACACACACACATACACACCGTCTCATTCTATACCCTATGCTACACACACACACAACGTCCCATCCTACCCTACACACACTCACACAATGTCTCATCCTACACCTTATGCTACACACACACACACACACAGACGCCTAACCACAACGTCTCATCCATCCTTTGTTGTGTTCAATCGGTGTTTATGTTTTCAGTGATGATGATATATTTACTTGGCAATATTTATAGAGTTCAATAACTTCAAAGTCTCGGGTTTAAGGGGAGAGCATACTTTTGTTACATTGGAGTACCTTGATTCCCCCAAAGTATGTCAAGATACAGGATCAGATGAACAAAATAATATAATGGTGCCCTGTTGCTTGAAATTGTTTGGAGGAATCAGTTGCTCCATATTTACCAACACTATAATATCCCCTTAATTAACGTCAAACGGAATGGTGGTGGTCCAGAGAGGAATTGCCCCACCCCTTCAGAACACCACTAATAATAAAGCTAAGAAAAAATACATACATTAATTAACAGTGAGTAATAGTGATTTACAGTTACAGTCATGATTCCTGCATCAGGTGAATTAGAGTGAGCCATTTAAATTAATCTTACAAACCAATCAATATATTACAGACACCAGCATCTATTTGTAAGTCTATAGTTGAGTAATATTCTTATTAGAGACCGTTTCATTAGAAGGTGATGCAGGACTTTTAACCGTGACTGCACACTATTCTATGTTTACCATCATTTCGACATCCTGTACAGTATATACGTCACTCATAAAAGTAAAGACACCTTTATACTCGTGTGATAATGTAGGTTCTGGTAACATTGTACACCCGAGCTCGTAAATTCGCGACCCATGCCTAATGTGGTGATACTGCTCAAGCCTAGCCGAAAACCCAGTCATTCTGTAATAATACCTACACCTTTCTTTCCTCACCCTCATCTCACTAACAATATTTTCCACACCTCTCCTCTCTCACTAACTCACCCCTGACACACCTCTTCTCTCACTAACTCACCCCTGATACACCTCTTCTCTCACTAACTCAACCGTGACACACCTCTCTCCCCTCTCACTTACTCAGCCTTGACACACACCTCTTGTCTCACTAATTACTCAATGACACACCTCTTATCTCACTAATTAACCTGACAAACCTCCTCTCTCTCACTAATTCCTCATTGACACACCTCTTATCTCACTAATTAACCTGACACCTCTTCTCTCTCACTAATTCCTCATTGATACACATCATATGTAACTAAACTTAGACAAACTACCTCTCTTACTCACTCAGCTAGATACACACCTCATTTCTCACTTAATAATTAACCTGACACACCTCGTCTCCTTGACTTTGACTCACCTGTGCTTTCTGACTGATTGATGCCTTCACTCAGGTGGTAATTTCCGACACAGCTGAAATGTTGACACTGCCTGACACTTTTATCCAACACCACCTCACGTTCCACACACTAATAAACACAGCAGTAATGTGATTGTTGTTGTCGTCGATTCACCACACTATATACACACAGTTTATACACCGATTCACTTATAACTAGTGTGACTGACTGGGCGTGTTTAGCAATGTATCAAAAGACAGAAGTTTGGAATGAGAAGCCACGTGGTGAAGGAGAGCGGACGGACGCACAACAGAACCTCACACGATCACGACTTGCCAGACACTGAGTCACCGAGTAAAAGCTGCAAGGGTCTGTCTGTCTGTCGCTCAGCCTCTGCGTATGCGAGAGTTGCAAGAAGTCAAGAGATAAAACAAAGCTCTGGAGGCGACAGGCGTCAACCTTGGCTCTCCACATTAACACAAGTACGTAAAGGAGCGGCACCAGATTAACGGGAGAAAGGATATCTAACATAAATGATATATGAACACACAAAATGGGGAGACAAATATAAATCAAGGAATAACAAAATCTCAAACACAAACAAAGTATATGGGTGTATTCAGTACATAAAAAGCGGAACAATGTGAGGAGTCCGCTTTGTTCTATCTATCTACAGTATACCTCTGTTGCCTCGTTCCCTCCGGGCACTCCCCCCAAGGGGATGGCTATGGCAGAAGTGTCACCAGTTTTCCGTTCTAACACTCCCTCTCTACTTCGTCAAGCCCTCCTCTGTACCTCATATTTCTCTTCCTTACATACTCTTCCACTCTGTGCTACTAGCTAACCGGGTGTCTGCCTCTCACACCAGGTCCCACAACTTCACTTCCATATACTGTACCTTCTTTACAAACTCCTCACCTTGCATTCTCTCTACATTTCCAAATCACTCATTATTCTCTCCATCATACCCAGGGTTCATGTAGATATCAGTGTTGGTTGCCAACCGTAGGTAATCGCCCTATATGTAGGGCATTTCGACCTCAAATCCTTGTCTGTAGGGCGTAGGGTAATTTTACTGAATCATAACCATGGTATAAGAACTAGAGAAGGTAGACTCTTAAGTTTACCGATTTGTCGCGGTTGTGCGGACGTAGGCCGGAGCATGTATTTATGTTTATGCCTGTGTGTACTGCATGGTCTCTGGTAGTGACTGGTGTTATTTTAGTGCAATATTTTAATAGTTCGTAAGCAATGGGCTGCTGCAGTATGTTTGGCTGTAGTGGGAGGAGTGGAGGAACAATTTATAAACTCCACAGGTTCCCCAAAACTGTCGAACTACAGAAAAAATGGATACATTTGTGCAGGAGATCCGACCCGTTTTCTCCTCACTCGGGAAGAATCTGCTCTCACCATTTCAGCCCATTGCAATATTCAAGGAGCCTGAAGTACGAACTATTAAATCAAGAACCACCTGCTGATGTTCGACTACTGAAGACTGATGCAGTACCAGACATAAACCTTCCCAAGAGGACATACAATAATGAAGGTAAGCCCAGTAGCCTAAGGCCAGGTATAGCCTAACCTAACTTTAAACTGAAATTTGTAAGCTAGGTGCACCATGCATGGTAATCTTATCAGAGGGACTCACCTATCATATGTATATTTCAAATGCAAATGCATATTTTAAGATGTTTAGAGAAGTGCATATTTCCAAGAGTGCATATTTTGATAGCTCATTCCTATATATTTATCTATGGATTTGTATTTCCTACAATAAAAAATATTGTTGCATATTCTTTTGCATAATATTTGGATAGTGTCACTGGAAAGTGTACCAATCCTTATAGGAGATGTAGAGTGTTTTTTTCTGAGTACAAGACTCTTCGGAGAATGTTTTATGTGCATTGTTTCAGTTTAACCTAACTTAGATAGCTGGGTCTAATTACAAAGATCAAATGCATCAGTGCAAATTATATTACTCAAATAGTGCATTTTCTGACACACTACAGCAGCTACTTCCTCACGAAATGTTGTGTTTTATTTAGAAAATAAGGAAAAAAGTTATTCATCCCAACAATCTTTCACCACCGCAACGCACCCAGTGACGTGACGAGGGTGAGCGGTGGTGAGCGGTGGGGGTGGGCGGAGCTTAAAACCAGACGTGCGCAAGAGCCTACCTGTAGAGTTTTTATACCATGATCATAACGAACCGTAGGGCGTTACAACATTTTGGTATAAGTGATAACATATTTTGCAACAACAAAATATCATATAAATTGAATAAATATTGCTAAAAAATATTTATTACCTTCAACTACGTAAAAAATAAAACTTCAAAACTCAACAGTAGGTAGTAGAAAATGCTTCTCATGAATTTTGCAACTAATCTGGCAGCCAATGTAACTCACCAACAGGAATAGCCAATAGGACAGGTTCAGATTATCTAGATTAGATGTGAGCAATTGTTTAGTTTAACAACTGTATGGTATGCTTGTTTAGCCTCTTTATTAAGGAACGCAAACAACAAAACACCAAGCATAATAGCCGATACTATTATTATGTTGTTTAGTTATATCTTTTTACTACATTTCATTTACGGTTCATTTTGCACCACCGAACTGGGGCCCAATATTATTTAAACTGTATATATTCAAAAGAAAAAGAACATTTTTGTTTATATATTGTTATAAATAAAACCTCCAAATAAGTCGTAGGGCAATGAAGGTAAATTTAGGGTAATTTCAGTGTCTGTGTAGGGCGAAGAAGTCTCAAGGGGTTGGCATCACTGGTAGATATCTACATGAACCCTGATCCCACCTAGTAACTCCACTGTCTCCACATGCTCCTCAAGTAACTCATTTCCACTGCACCTATTCTAGGCTGATGAACCCTACTCCGTGTCCGTCTCTGATGGATGTCAGTATTGGCAGGATTATACTATTCCGCTTTGTTACACCAACAATTTGAGTGAACTACCCTCACTTATGTATGTCAAAAGACCAATACTCTGTAAGAAGGTCATGATGATGTTCATTGTAAAAGTACTCCAGAAGAATACCAGACAAACTATTCCAGCTTTCCATTATCAACAAGACATGACAGGATTGACAGCTAATTTTGCAAGCCCCATACCATAGGATAGGGTGAGCTGCATTAAACCTGGACACCAGATGAAGGACAGTAGTTTAAGGGAGTCCAAGAAAAGTACAAAGAACACTGCCTGGTCAAAAGATATATTATCATAAGTATCAGAGGATACCAACCACAGAATGGTGAAGTTGTCCCTATGGTGAAGCAGTGGTCAGGACAAAGCCATGCAGAGCTTCCAGCCACATAATGCACATGTTCATGGTAATTTTTACCTATATCAGTTGAATCCAAACTCGTGAAATCTTCACAGTAAAACATACTACTGTACTCAACATTAAACACATCCTCATAATAATTAAGGATGGGTACAATGATCTCACCACCATAGGCTGGAATGGGGTTACCTCCTTTGTAATGGAGTATCAGTCACTACATGTTTCTTCCATGACCACCAGTGCCATGTATGGTCACTCCCAAGAGGGAGAGTGTCAACACTATGAATGGATAATTATATGCAGAATTATAGCCAAGTGTAAAGACTTTGGGCAAATAAAACACATGAGCAAGGTCAGATTTCATATTACCACAAAGGCATTAAAATATCATATCCCTTTTCACATTTACATTCAAGATAAACCTCCGTGCTTACAATAATCTGTTCAACTTTCTCTTACCATTCTCATACAGTTAATTATAGTGGTGGCAGCAAGGAGGGTTTTGGAGAGTTTAGTACTGTACAATCTGAAAGACTGAAATATTTGTTATTTTCTACATTACTGTATAAGTTAGTTCTACAGCAACAAATTTATATCAATCCAAGATATGAAAGGTGTTATTGGAAATATCTAAATGTATGGATTTTCATACTTAGTGCTTTCATAGAGAAATATCAATGAGCACCATTAATTACCTACAGTATTACCCAAATACTGTACTGTTAGTATTTGCTTGTTAGTATTTCAACATGCATTACTTTTATTCAACAAACTCTAAAGCAAATACAGTATACAGGAATTACAAATAAAGTGCTACAATAATAATAGTAATAATAATAATAATAATAATAATAATAATAATGATAAAAATAATTATAATAATACTGTACAGTAATACTGTAATAATAATAATTATAATAATAGTGATAATACAGTAATAAAAATAATAATAATTTTTTAGTAACATGTACTGTATCAGAGTTTAGCCTCCACTCCAAAACCCAACATGGTGTCAACATTACAGTACAAGAGCAGGAATATAATTTTTTTGGTAAGCGTATGTAGTGAGGCAGCCGTATGTATGTGTCGAGATTCATAGCAGACACGACAGGTGAAGAAACGGAGAAAATATTATCACTCATTCAAGACACTACAGCCTTCATTATGGGAGTAATTCCTTGGGGGGACAGTCTGGAGAGTTACGAAAAGCTGATTCCTCCAAACTGTGCTTCTAAACTTCACCCCAACTGGTATACTGAGTGGGTAGCCTGTTTCTTGGCAATGTTTGGAGGTTTAATAGCTCTCCAATGTCTCTACAAGAAATTATCCCATAACCATATTCAAATTAAAAATAAAAAACAAATTGGGTTGAATTTAGCCCAATTTGCATAATCTTTTCTGTAAACTACTTGTCATTTTTCTCATAGCTAAGTTTTAGCTACATACAGTATATAATTATATCTTCTTATTCTTACAATGTATGTGTATATATATATATCTCATTATAAATATAGTAACATCATTTATCATTGATAAAGTCATACACAATTTCTCAGACACTGAAAAATATATCCATTATCATATCTTACTAATCACTCATGTATATATACTCATAAATTACCCTCTAACTAACAGATATAAACTTTATCAATAACATTACCAGGGACTAAGGATGGAAAAGCATAGAGAATCAACCTTTATGGACAGCCTCTTTCAGGACATGAAATTTAAGATACAGTACAGTACTGTATTTTCCTTCGTCCTGTAAAGAAGAGAGAAGTCCTGAGATTTCCTCTGTCTTTTTTTTTCCATTCTGGTCCTGGTTGTTATGAGGGTAATACAAATTACTTGCTGAGGGTGACTGCTACCAATACAAGCATAAAGGCAGGAGAATGAGCCAGGGAGCAAAGAGGAAGAACAGATGAGTGGCTGAGAAGGAAGGAAAGGAAGGACAGTATCACACTGACCCTCTTGAGCACAGAATGCTTATACTGTTTACATACGTGTTACCTTACTAAAGTTTAATAATTAGGTGGTAAGCTTTACATTGTTTAAGTATGTAATAGTGCTTTAAGGAAAAAGAATATAATATTATACACCACAATTTACTTCTTGTACAGTATTAGGAAGGCAAGGCTTTGAAGAAACAGTATATATTAATTCAGGTCTGAAACAATATACTGTACTGTATAAATATAGCCTGTTTATTATCAAAGAAAAAAAAACACCTAACAGTGCTCTTTGCCCCAATACAGGTAAGATGATGATATGAAAGATTATTTAAATAATAATGACGCTTCTTTCCTCAACTAATGTTTTGGCTATCATCCCTTTGCTGTGATGACAAAATACTAAAAACTAGCATCTATAATTCTTTAAATATTTTCACTTTTAGAACATAGAGTAATATAGTACATTATCATGCTCAAACTCTGCTCTCAACACAGTAGCAAAGGATAAAATATAATATTTTTGTAATATGGAGTCTGGTGCCTGAAGTCATGCCAGGATTCAAGGCTGTGAGGCACCCAGGAAGATTTTCCCATGTAATGCCGTCACTGGGAATGGGTTGGCTTCCCTTCCCTTAATGGGGCCATCCATTGTGGGTGAAATGGAGGGCTACTGATATCTCCACAGTATGCCAGGAAACAGACTAGTCCCTCATTATTTGAGCGAGAGATTTGTTTTGCAGCCTGACATGGAAGAATCTGTAGCCCTTCTTATTTCTCACAACAGACGGACCCCTTAAATGACCAGACTATGGCAGCCCAGCTTCAGGCTCCTACACCTCTGAGTAGGGTAATACTGTATGGGACATGGATATTGCTGATAAACTATATGCAATATTTCTGAATGGATATGAGTCCTATATCAAACAAAATGATGATGGGTGGGATGACCATAGAGTGATGGCACTGAAAGAGAGAATTTTTAAACCTCTCTGAATCCCTGATGTAAGATGTTAGTACCGTAATTACACAGTAGATGTTCAATTAATATGAAACTACTGTACAGAATAGCCTATTAATGATGTCACAACATTTATCATTAGAAAATGAAACAAAGCTTTCTGTGCACCAGAGAATCAAAGGAAAATGCAGAAGAAATTGTAGGACAAGAAATTTTGTATGAGACAAACTGTAGAAAGAAAGTACAGTATGCAAATTGAATAAACAATAATGCAAGAACAGTGATCTCTCTGATTAGTCCAGGTGATACCAGACAATTTGGTTTTATTCTAAGTCAGCTCTCTTAGTGTCTTTATGATATAATTCATAAAATATTACATATACTTACTTTAGCTGCATTACTAAGCAAGGATTAACTTGCCACAAACTGAAAAACAACATTCAACCAGAGCTGATTTCAAATGCTTCCAAATATTTGATGTCAAAAATACTAAATTTATGCTAAACATATTTATAATGCCAGTATTAAAAGAATACTTTGAGCACCCTTCAAGTTGCTACTACTGTACTGTATTTAGTCAGTGTTGTAGCATTCATCAACATGCAGTACTGTAATTATCAACATTCAGTACCATCAATGTATATACAATACAGTACAGCATTTTAAAAATATTTTATAAAATAATGCTGTAGTGTATTAAAAAGACTATCAATCTTTCATCATACTTTACAGCATAAACAACATAATAACTTTATACTTGCTATAAAATATTTTGGAATGTAAGAGAAAACATAACCATTATTTTCTTGTAGAGTAAACATGTTCCTCCAATGAAACTGAAATTCAACATAATCAGCAAAATAAGAAATAATATTTTCTGTTCTCCTCACTTCAACTTCCTTGAGATGATTTTCTTCTGCATAAAGACAATATCTTCTAAACAGAAATTGAGTTAAAGAAAACAATTTCCTACCTATCTCTCTTGACTGTGCACAGTGGCATACTGCCCTATGATGCATGAAATTAGTCTCTGCCATGAATACATCACTACAATGCTGTCTGATGGTGAAAGTAGTATGGCAATTATAAAATTATAAAGGGCAGGAATAATCATTTTGGCTTGCACCAGCAAGTATCAGTGTACAGTATACTTGAGTTTGAAAATTTTGACAGTAGTGACAATATCTATTGGGTTGTGTCAGGTGTTGTGTGTGAATGTTGGCAGATGTGTAATCCTGGTGAGTTGTCAGTGTGATATGGATAGTGGGTCCAGAGGTTGTGATAACTGAGAATGTACACACGATTAAAAAACTATTCTCATGTGAAACATTCCGACACCTCAGATGATGGATGCTGTAATATAGCTTGTTTATACCTAAGGCCTTGTGAACCATACCAATCATTTACAGAACTATCAGACCCCTCCTGTATGGGTTATTTTATCATTTGTACATACCAATCCCAACCATAAATATCACAAACTGAATGCATTGTATCGGTGGTCATCTGTCACACCCTGCAATGATATTTAATGGTGTGTATGTACAGTACATGCAGCAGTACAAATGACCCACAGTTATTTCAGGTTCATTCTTGGAATATCAGAGCAGAAATTTGCATGCACTCTGTCAGAATTTATCCTGAATTATTCATATTAATTTGTCTCAGTCATGATGGAGAGAGATGAAAGTGGTACATAATATGTACCACTTTATTTATATTATAAATAAATTAGTACTGTTGATAAAAAAAAGAAGCAAATACTGGAGGCAAAGAGTGTCGTCAAACATTTGTGTCCTTAACTATTCATTAGGGAAAACACTCGGGTCATGTTAAAGACAAATTTGCTGCAAGAAGAGTACACTGTACTATAGTATAATGACTTCCATATACAGTACTATACTGTAATATAATATAAAGTACTGTACAGTATATGATGATAACTACAAACTCGTAACTTCAATACAATGTCTTTGAAATTAAATCTTGTACAATATTTATCATTTTTACCAGCTTCTAAATTGTTACTTCTTTCATTCAGTATCAACATCCTTACATATTGAGAACTCCGTAATTCTGGTGATGGGTGATAGGCAGTGCAGTAAGTGTAGGAATACTGATGCTACTGTTGTTTTTAATCTGTATGTAATACTACCAAAGAAACTCTAAAGCAAAATAATTCAAGTTCAGTTACAGCAACAGAAGAAAATCAAACGCCTCTTATTGATGGCTACTGAAATTTTGAACTCAGCCAAACTTAAGCACTGTAAACAAGAATAATTTTCCTACTGTACCTATACAGTATTCCACTGTTTACAAAGTTCAGTGACTAACTCTGTTTTAATCTCAGTTCTATCAGTGGTGTTACTGTGCTATAATTTTTAAATCCTTTTAGTAAAGCAGTCCTAGCAATAATGTAGCAATGGAGATGTATATAAAATAAAAGGAAAAGTACAGTAATAACATATTCTAAAAATAATACAATAATGATAACAATAACCAACATTAGTTTTTCATCAGTGTAACATGCATCATCATTATTATAACATATAGAAAAATAATATACCCAACACAAACATAATAATTCTTAGAACCAGTACTGGAGAATCCTGTACTGAAGTAATTTCATGTGTGTACTGTACATGGATGACAAGATGATAAATTCAGATGTGTAAGGAAAGAATCTCCAAGATACACGGTCAGTGAAGCAAGAGCAACATTAATACAATACAAGGCAACATCATTCATAACATTCCTTAATTCAAACTGATTAGCAAGAGAGATCAAAACAAACAATGGAATAAATACTTTTCATAAGAACACTTTTTAAGAGAACTGTAAATCACACAATCAAGGAAAATGCATAAAGCCAAGCTATGTTAATTAGTCCTCGATATTCCAAGCTATATAATAACATTTATACTGTATATATGAGCATAAGACTACAAGCTACAAGGCTGTACTTAAAAAAAAATGCAATAATGTAACAATAATAATTTACTGGTAATAAAAATTTCCGACACTTTTCGTATAATACTAATTTTCAGGAGTAGATATTGGGTTAGAATATACTGTACCTGTACTGTAAAACAATAAAATAAACAATGCCTTAAATTGTTATTCCAGTCCTCCCTAAGGAAGTGTAGGATAGGAATTTCTAGCTGTATCTTCCTTTAGTCATGCAGTGAGTTATAATGCACTTCATATTCTTAAGACTGTTGTTATAGGTTCTTCTGATATGTATATCCTACAATGTGGTAAATGGGGTTATTAAATTCACAGCTCAGTCTTACTCTGAATTCCAACATTTGTAAGGTTTTTCTAAAGTAGGATATCATCAAAGTCCCTCAGTAGGCATAAAGCTCGCCATACTGTACCTACATTGACAAATTCCTGGATCTTCCCATTGTCTCCGAGCTTCCAAGTGTAAGAATGCCATGAGATTGTCTGATACTTAAATTGTATGATACTCAAATGAGAACATCAATTATAAATGCTCTCATCCAAATTAATAAATTAAGTAGTGATACATTAACTGATAAATAATGCTTTGCTGTAGAGATATCAGCAAACACACATGAATTTATAGTAGCCAAGTAACCTGTAGCCTTTGCAGACACTGAAAACACACACACTCTAACTATTTCTGACTAGCCAATCCCTAAATTCCATTACACCAAGGTTTACAACATCCAACAAGAAGTGTCTAGCCAAGCGGTCAGACACCTTACTGTATTTATTATATCATCGAGTTGAGGTAAAAAGGCAAAGGTGTTTCCCGTTTATGTCGTATTGGGCATTTATGTGACCCTTGTATTGATATCTCACAGGCAGGTGTCACAAGATATTACAATACTGTATGTATATAAGGATGATCTATTCAATTTCTTTAATATTTGACAGTGGTTTGTCTTTTCACAAAATAACTGTTTTAGTATTCAACATGGCTATCACTTTCTCTTATCTTACAGATTCTATGACTGTGAATAAAATACAGTACTGTGACTTCAGTTCATCTGTGAGAGGGATTACAAAGTAGTCAGTTAAACCTCCAAACAATATAATACTGTACATTACAATTTCTTTAAGTGTTTCAAAACTATCCTGGACTCGACTAGACAGAAAATGGTAGAGCTTTTCACATTGACACATCTAAGGCATGTTATGATTGTAAGGCTGAACCCCACTGCACTAAATAACATTCTGCTAATGCTGGTACTATGGACACAGGAACTCAGCAGTGCATTGTATTGCATTGCACTTATCATAAGATTTATACTACTGTACTATACACAATAACTTTTGGAAGAGAAAATGCTTTTGAAACAAAAATGGTCACTGAACCAAGTCGTCTTAAACGGAACTACTGAGAATGACCAGGCCAGGGAATAATGCTGTTACACTTTTGCACTGATTCAATAGCCAATTGGCCATCAAGTGAAATAAGAGTTGTGAAACATTTTCTGTATTACTGTCATTTACTCAATGGCCAAATATCAAAACTACTGTTAGTGTCCTGCACAAATCATTTGGAGTACCAGATTCAGGTAGTTTTGGTGCAGTGTGGCGATTCCTTAACTTTCCTAATGGTGGTGGGGTGGTGGTGAAGGCAGGAGTGCAAGGTGCTAATCTATACAGAAGGTTTTGTTGTAAGATATTGTAAGATCTTGTCCTGGGGTGATGAGGTAAGGTGGAAGGCATGACCAGTCAAGATGTGAGTTGGCAGGAAGTATGATAAAATATTAGTCATCTTATAAATTCAGTGGTAATATTACTGCAACATGAAATAAATGTATTAGTAAAAGTACCAAACCTTAACGTTACTCATTAGGACAAGGTTTGTGACAAATTTGTTTTATAAAGTAATCTAATATAAGTTTAGTTAGTACAATATGCCATATAAATAAATTCTAGAGTCACAGAATTTGCTATACATTTGCCACTGCAAAGTATTTTTAAGATCCTTTGGTAATACTCCCTGTAATTTCAACTATTGTATCAAATCAAAGGATTATAAGATAAAACAATGCCTACCAATCTTTTACTTACACCACCCTTTGCTCTCTTTACTGTGGCCTACCCTCACACTTACTGCAACACCCCATCTCGTCCCTAAGTTAGCTTGTCAACATTTAGATTGTCATGTCACAATTATTCAGTGGCTGGTTGTTGCACGGAGGGTTGATGGAAGAGGTAGAGGGAAGAGAAGAGGAAGAGGAAGGCAGTTGGGAGTAAAAAGCAACACTGCTGACTAACTAAAGTACTTCAGATGGCTACTATAGTTTCAGAATCTACGGATTAATATTTTTCCCATGTCACAGAAAGCTACATTCACTATACATTATATTCTGAGAATAATTCTGTCTGTCCATCTCTATTGATATATAAAATGGAGAAAAAGGGTATCACATTGTTGTTGTGTTTGGTTGACTGAGTGCACCAGATGTAATTAAGAATCGCTGGCATGTGAAACATTGAGATAAAATCTGGATTCAAACCCATTAGATGTGCTAAACAAGAGAGCAATCAACCAACCATCAACGTCTATTAGAGAATTTTCACCACTATCCAGCTGTCAGAAATTCACGGACCAGCGACGAATTACTGATCAGCAGCATATATCCCATAGTCTAATACATCAATCATCTTGCTTAGAACTGGATTAACCAGAGTATTGTAGAATCAATTAAGGGAATGACAGGGGATTCAATTATCTAGAACTAAAGGCCTCTAATTACTAGTATGCTATACAATCAGTCCATCGTCATATGTATGGGCTTTAAAAATAAACTACAGTATTATATAATTTGAATTTGGACCGAGATATCTGTTCCAATACTGGCCAGATCACAAGGATTCAATTGAGGAAATGAAAAAGAAAAATGCAAAAATGCAAACTTGTATGAGGGGGATTTGTTCAGAAAAGGGAAAAGGGTTATACAGTACTGCATATGGAAGGATGACTGTACAGTACTGACATTGATGGAGAAAATGTGATCCTAGGAAAGATAAGAAGGCTACTCTACAGAGGGCATGATGAGTACAGCATTTTACTTTACATATCTAAGGAAAGGAGAGAAGAAACATTTAGATAATTATATGTGTGACATGGCTGTTGTGGATGTTTTAAAAGTAATTTCACAGTGACCTAATAATAAGCTGCTTAATACTTTAACTCAACCTTGGGAGTACAGGGTATACATCAGCTTACTCTAGGTTAACAAAAATTAATGTTTAAAGGTGGAAGGGACATTTTGAGTTTGTTAATTCATTACAAATAACAACAGCTTCATTTGTGGCTTTCTTTACCATAATGGATGGTTGAAGGTACAGTATATAATTATTATTTCTTATGTATTACTTATATGGAAGTGGAATATATGCAGTGCTGCTCGATCAATGCACAACATGAATATGAAACATTATACAGTATAATGAAAATATATGCAGTCATATATATAGAGTCATATATATAGAGTCATAATGTACAAAGTTTTTTTCTCAGTAGATATAAAAGTGCAGCAAGTACAAAGTCTGAAGAGTTTTAACCTACAATGATTGAGGCTTGGATGTTGACAACAATGCAATATTTAGAGCAATAGTAGGTTAATATTACATTTATAAATCATATATCAAATGACAAGGCAGAAACTGATACAATGTTGAAGTAAGATTATGGTAACTTGTCAGCATGTACAGCATGAAAAAGTTACCCATAAGGTGACATGTTCCTAATTAGGCTATCTACATTCTCTGTAACACAATTCTTCCCCTCTAACTACAGGAATACTGTATATATATATTTCTTAATATCATTGACTATTTTGTACACTTTTGAGGGAAATAGATACAATACGAATATAATATAGTTGAGTAAAGAAGACTGAAATAATTAAAAGGGAATGTAAGGTTAAGGTACAGTAAACTTTGGTATAGGTTACCTATACTATCTTTATAGCAGTGAAAGGTTCTAATAGTAGTAATACTTTTGATGTTACGATGTTTTATGTAATGCGAATTTCTGTAGCATTAATGAGAACCTCTTACACAAAGAAAATTGTGAGTTAGTCCATATTATTAAAAGTTAAGATTGACAACCTTATCACACACACCCACACACATCCAACTCTGTTTGGTTTCACTTCCACGTTCTACTTGTATGGACAGTATGCATTAGCTATGTCACAACAATGTCTTGCACACCATGATATAACCATATAGGAGATATAATTTTTTCTTTCTCCCTACATGTATATATGGCTTTTGTAAATACAGTACATATAGGCCTAGTTCTGTAAATGTAATTTTCATGTTAAACACAGTCCTAGTTGATGCTCCAACCTGGCCAAACATTATTGTCAAACTTGACAGAGCTAATCATTTAACAAAGTGTACTGTTCACATCCTCAGCATAACTTCAACACCTGTAAAATCAACATCAGTTTCTTGAGTATGTATCCCTCGAGTACAGTAGTCAAGTTTGCCCATTGACTTGATCATTCATTTGGATTTACAGTTATCCTTCCCTTTTACAAAGATTCACTCTTACATGTTGTGATAATGTTTGGAGTCATCAAAGAAATCAACTCTGAGTTGCAGAGTCTAGCGATTTATTTTTACATTCAAATACTGTATACGAGTCCTCAAGCCTACCACTTTATCTGTATTAATCTTATAGCATTAACAATTCATCTGAAGTCAAATTCACCGACAGTCTAGTACTGTGCTTTGCTATTTTTTCCCATGTTGCAGATATCAATTATTGACACAAAGTTATTCTGTACACACAAAACTACAGTATCATAAATTATATACCAGTAATTGCTGTACAGTGACTGATCTGCGATATGTATGAAACTGATATGCAATTCATCAGTCAGGGTCGTCATAAACAGTTCATTTCACCCATGATTCCATCAAATATTATATGCTTCTTTTTGTGAGTTGATGCATATAGGAATCTCACTGATTATATAATTATACTGAACTGTACAGTATACATAATATCAACAGCATATGTGTCTGATACTTTTTGGTACTGTATTACACCTATTCATGGCAATGAGACAAAAAATAAGTATTACCACTATAGTGAATATAATAAACCTCATTTCAGAAACTATTAATGAATGGCATTACAAATGGTAATCAACACTTACTTAAATTCTACTGGGCCTATTTAGATATACAGTATAAGGATGGAACTGGGATAGGCATTATTGGGTCTGACTTGCATAGGTGAATTTCAACTGACATGCTTGCAAATTAATTAACAGTAGATAAGTTTCAGAAAGAACTGAATTTGTTTTAGGAAATTTACATCAGAAAACATGTAAGAAGGTTAAGAAGATTGATGTTAGCTGGCAAGGGCAGGTTTCTAGGACATGTCAATGGATTATAATATTATTGACCGCATTTTAAAAGTTGGATACCTGATGGTTGTAAATACAAGGAAAAATACAGGACTAAAAACTACCAGGAATCTAATGGAAAGGGAACAGACAAGTCAATAATTATACTATATCTTGAAATGGAATACAAGATGCCCTAAAATAATAGAATTGATGGAATATATTCATGTACAAGCTGCATATTTGGTTCAAAATAAAAGTACTGTACTGTAGTCAGATCTATCCAATTCCTTTCCTTGGTACAATTTATTTTAGTTTGTTACCAAAATGAGAAAAAAATTGGGTTTACTTTGTAATATTAACTTCATTTACTTGCTCTACTGTATATAAGTAGGCTATACAGTACAGTATGTCAGAATCTGCATAGTACAGTACTACTGTATTGGAAAATTTAAAATACTCTCAGCAAATATTTGGGCATAACATTCCCTCAATCCTGAATTTAACAATCTGTTTATCTCTGTGAGAATCCACACCAATTAAATGTCATGAATGAATATCAAAAAG
This sequence comes from Petrolisthes manimaculis, assembly GCA_034508575.1. Classification (NCBI taxonomy): domain Eukaryota; kingdom Metazoa; phylum Arthropoda; class Malacostraca; order Decapoda; family Porcellanidae; genus Petrolisthes; species Petrolisthes manimaculis. The sequence continues at coordinate 51,327 of JAWZYT010002996.1, read as the reverse complement.
TCCTTTTCAGATCCTGTGTTTAATGACTAGAAAATCTGAAATCATATTAAAGGAGGCGAGTTCCTAATGAAACCTTAGAGAAACTGTTGGAAAAATTGTACCTTTGCTTGTGTTAATCATACCACTGTAAATCTGAATGGTAATCAGGGTTCATTAAAATTATCCTATGCACAAAGAATTATTCTTAGTTCCATGTTGTCAAAATGAAAATATTATAATGTACTGTATACAGAAGTACTGTACTGTATAATTATTATCTTTAGGAATTGAGTCAATCAACTGAGTGCCAATACAGTATACGTAATACTGTACTCATAATGTTTACATATGTACGTTATCTGTTAACATTCTTTTCTTAGCCAGGGAAAAGATTAATGGAGAGGAAGGAGTAGTGAATGTAAGGAAAAGGAACACAGGGGGAACAAGCCGAGTTGATTTAAGAACGAGAGAAAGTATGTGGATTAAAATGAGAGGAACAGAAATGCAACCATAATACTGAGAACAGAAAATAACGGCTGATAAAATGACAGAAGAAAAGGAGGGAAATGACGAGAGAATGAAATAGGAGAGCTGGCAGGTTGGTTGCTACAGGACAATAGATTACACTCATAAAGTACAGTTCTCTAAATGCTGATATACGACAGAAAAATTATATAAACTAAACAGAAGCCTGATATACAGAGACTTGTACACTGAAAATCAAGAAGCAGAGGGGTCTAAACTAGGCTTATGTTAATTACTGTACTATACATGAAACACCCAAATGACACCAAATGTACAACTGGCTGTGTACATTATATAGTAGTCTACTGATAATGCTGCTACAATGATGCATAGGCACGCTCTTCAAGGCGCAGAGAATACTACTGTATATTTTAAGGAAGGTGGGGAAAGAAAGTTAGTGAGATGGAAATGAGTTTTGAAAATCCAAGGTACAGTAATCTGATTATCTTTGAAATTCACTAACAAAGATCCATAACCTTAGGAAATATCTAAATAGGGTGAAAAATTATAAAAATAGTTCATGTGTCCTCAACTGAATATAATTTGCCCAATAACAACAATTTTAAATTCAAAATCCATAATGGCAATGAAACACAAAGAATTATTGTCAGACCAAAATTTCCATACAGTGTCCTAAGATAATACTGTACGTACGGTACCAGGAAAGGCCATGTGACAATAACTTATATTGTGAGATCATCTGGAATTCCCTACACAATACTTTACAGTCATACAGTATATACAAAGAATCTTAAATTGTATAAAAATCAATATACTGAAAAAAGTAATTACAGTAACTGAATAATGGAAAGTTACAATAGTTATGAAAAATGTCCTTCAGGCAAAAGGGTGCTGATGATGAAATATAAAGGGAAAGACATGGGGATCGGTAACAGAACATAAGGAATTATCAAGAAGAGAGTGAGTGACAGTAAAGAAATCTGTTGCTATGTGAAAAGAGTGAATATACTCACGAGACATTAAGCAGGAATTGATAAAATTGGTATGAACAATTCACAAACAGGGCAAGATAGTCAATTATCCTCCTGTTGTGGTAATAAGGGTTATTACAAAAAGAGACTGATGGTTTAACTCAATGAAACTTATCAACAGAGGTCACACTGACTGATGAAATTGTAGTACAGTATTGCAAATGAAATGGAAATTATTGGAGTTGTAAACAACATAATTTTTGGGAACCACAAGAGATGGCAGAGCAGGCCAGTGCATTAGGCTAATCAGGAACCCCAACAAGTGAAGATATCAGGCATAATTGGACCAACTTTATTTCCAGACTGAGAAAGGAAATCTATAGTACTGTATATATTTTTTTGATCAGACTGAAAAATTTAGAGAATACTGTATCTAAAAAGTAGTGATGAAACTAGAATGGATGAGGGGAAGCAGATATCTCCCCAATATCATAATTATCATTCTGCATGAAAAATTAATAATCATATGGTACACTAAACAAATTTAATGTTCTTAAAATTTCAAGATATCTTGGAATGCAAGGAATACTGTTATGGTTATAATTACAGTACAGTATTAACTTAGTGGTTTACAGTATCATATCCTCAACTGAAACCTGTTGTTTTCCAGACTTTTCCAAAATCCAAATAAAATACATGGGAGAAAATATACTGTAAAGAGAGGGCAGACAATGAATTATGTAGATGCCACGTTAATTACAGGAAGTATGAAGAGGCTACTAGGAAAGTAACTAAAATAAGAGAAATCATGAAAAGGAATACTGTACAAGATACTGTACTCAAGTTAAGGGAATACATGAAGCGACAAGTGAACAGGTATCCAAGAAAGTGACAGACACATGGGACTACAATAATACAAGTTAGCAACAGAAGAAGAGCTTGTACACACTGGTGGCCCAATGAATGATGGGAGGTACATAGACTAAAAGTAATGGAATCAATAACAGATACTACAGTACTTAATAAGGAGCAAACAGAGCAAAGAGGAAATGCACATTTGGAAAACAGATATTAAGTCTTGATAGTATTTGGAAAACTGAATAACTATAAACAGTACAGGAAAGGGAGTAATCACGGGCACCAATTACGAGATGATTTTAAGAGAATAGAACAGAGTTTGGGAGCAATAGACTTCTAAAGGACAATTTTGCATTCATAGAACTGGGACCACAAAAATACAATGGATGACAGGGGTAATGTAGGAATTAGGTAAGAGTTATTGGGTACAATTCCGTTTACTTCTGCATTAGGGAAAGAATCAATCATATTACCAATTAATTATATAAAATTAAAACTGAATTGAAATGGCTGCAAACATGGAAATATATGGGCTACAAACCAGGCAGTGAAAATGGAAGGGTTTGAAACCATGGAAGGGAAAATGTTTGGTTTGACAACTTGGAGCTTAAACTCTTAAGTCTCTAAGAAGTAGTAAAACTGGGAACACCTGGGTTCATGAAGATCAAATCAGGGCTACTGTATTTGGAAGGGAAATTAGGGTAAAATCTGAGGCATTCAGAAATTTAAAAGGTGAATAGGGACACACTCTAAGTAGTAGTAAAACTGGCAACACCTGGGCCCATAAAGATCAAATCAGAGATATTTGAAAGGGAAATGAAGGTCAAATCAGAGGCAATCAGAAATGACAGAGGGTGAATAGGGACACACATACACATGGGTAGGCCCTGACAAGCCACCGCACAATGCCGGCAACAGTGGTCCCAAACCAGACAATTATATTCTGCCACGTTCCCCAGGTCTCTAATTTGCTTAGCTGTTTTTTTCACCCTTAGGGACGTGGCTCCATGATATTGGCTAGCTGACGGGAAGCTAGCTGGGGGGTTTTCACTTGACTGGTGAGTGGTGATGGTGGTGGTGATGGTGGTGGTGATGCTGGGGTTGGTGGTGCTGGGAGTGGCTGTGTATGAGGTGCGGTCGTCCATGGTGATGATTGAGAAGGCTACCGGCGGAGTCCACAGTGAGGGAGTTGGTTCGGTTGCGGGGCTTCTGGGGGGCGGCTTGATGTGATGGCGACCCTTGTGGTGGGGGATGGTTGACTGGAGGAGATGAGCTGGGAGATGGGGTGTAACTAGGGAAGGGTCCAGGAGGGGAAGGGTTGTGGGTGGGAGATGCTGTACAGGAGCGGCTGGCATAGCGTTGATCCGACACACGGAGATGCATTCCACCACGACTACTGCTTCCACCTTCCCTGGATCCAGAATCTCCACCAATACAGTCCTCCTTGTCACCCAGAACAGGTGGGTTGAGTGGGGTGGAAGGCGTGGGGCACCTCCGTTCACAAGTGGATGAGCCGGTGAGACAACGGAAGGGGATGCGATAGATCCTGAAGGGTTTGACTGCATCCCTGTCCAACACTGGAGGTAAACATCTGAATCACACTCACTGCCACCTCACATACCCTATAGAACCTTTGCACCTGTTTTATTAATGTACATTACATATTACTGTACTTATACTGTATCTTTCAAGACCTGTATTAGATTCTATAATTTACTACTGTAATACTTTACTTGTTGTTAATGAAGCAACTGTATTTACCTGATGGCTGGGTCAGTAACTGTCCTTCCTACAATCTTGAAAATTAACATTACCAGAAATAATCATTTTTCTTATTTGATGATTATCATGTTTACAAAATTGAAATTGCAGTCTATAATACTGCATGCTTCAATCATCAAACAATATATACCATCATCAAAACAAAAAAGCTTTCATTACAGCCATGGGAATCATTCTGTGCCCATCATCACTTGTGAGAACTTGGAGGAAGAGCAAACAAATTGAGTTATTTCAAGGCACAACCAGACCATCAGGTAAATATTTCACAGTACTGTACAGTAAGACATCCGTTAATGCACATATTTGCTTTCGTAGCATGATTGCATTAAATAAATATAATATTAGCATTAATATAAATCATAAATGTTTGAACATCTCATGCCACCTTGAGATTGTTTACAGGGCAAGAATTTTATTCATTCCTCTCAATTCAAAAATATTGCAATTTTGGAGATTTTACCAAGTTACAAGGTGACATTCCTTCCTCCAAATCATATGACATTTGATGTAAATTGCGAAGTCAAAACACACATTAACAAAGGTCTGACTGTATCAATGTAAATAACAGAGATAATTGTTTACTGTATCAAACAGGTGCTGTACTGTATACAATAATTTACAAAATGTTGTTAATAAACAAGATTAAGGCTTCAATGTTAATGTACCTCTTAAATTATACTACTCATGAATGAAAATTATATTGCTTATCTATATACTTAATATCCTCTAAATATAAACCCCAACTTCAACCATTGTACTCTACAGCATCATCCCTTTACACACTACTGTATTTAAATTCTGTAACTACACCAATATTCACTATTTCAGATGATTCCACTATTATAATTTACTTGTACATGTTTTTTGTCATTAGTTTTGTCATGCAGTCTAACAATATTAATGTTTTGATTACATAACTGCTTGCAATATCATTATCTTAACTCACCTCTTACACACCTTTATCTGCCTGTCATTGATGTGTACATGTAGTACAAGACTTACCTGTGTACTCCTTGCCGTGGGGTGAAGGTGGAGGGGAGAGACTTGGGTCCCTCTCAAGGCGGTCCACCTTGACTCTCTCTCTCTTCAAGGTGAACGACTCCGGTGCAGTTGTGGCAAAGAAGATGTCACTCTGCCAAAGAACACTGGGTCAATGTGGGTAACAGCATGTGATAAAGAAAGAGGGAATGTAGTGACAGTAAAAAAAAGGAATGTAGTGAAAGTAAAGAAGGAATGTAGTGAATGTAAAAGAAGGAATGTTGTATATGGACGAGAAGAAATGTAGTGACAGTAAAAGAAGAATTGTACATTTTTATATCAGATGTCCTTGAGTAGAGTTTACCACGGTCCAGCACAACAGATTCCATGTGGTTACAAAAAACCTGGTCCTCATTAAAAAATGAAGTACGGTACTGTATGATGATTTCATAAGATATTTACAAAAAACATCTTTTACAAATTATGCTTTTCCAATTAAATATAGAATGAAAAAAAAATGAACATAATGTGTAATTTGTAAGTTTTAATTAATGTTGTTGTTGTTGATGTTCTCCCGGGGCAGAATGGCCTCCTGCCCCACAGACCCCTGGTACAGCTGGTATTTGTGATTATTTTCATGAATGTGTTCCTTGTGTAGCTGTGGCTAGAATTATACCAAAAAACGTGGTCAAGAATACAATGTAACCTGAATCTAAGATCAGGCAGAGAAAGAGGAGTCCAGGTAATTCTGTGAGTTTCCTGACATCAGTTCACCCAGTACAGTATAACATTATAACGATAATTTTAACTGTATGGTTGATAGGTAAGAACTGGTTACACACAGACATCAGTCATTCCCTCCCCTCACCTTGGATGTGATGAAGGCGAGGCGTGGCATGTCCATAGTCTGCACCAGGTTGCCGTTGATGATGAGGCGAATCTCTATGCTGTCCTGAGTGAAGGCCAGGATGTAAGGGAAGGCACACACTGAAAGAAACACCATCTATATCAGCAACGATATAACCTAATGTATACATGTAACAGCCATCACCTTTACACTGCCGATATCCAATGCACTATGGAAGTAAACCCTGTATTATAATATTGATGCTGCAAAATACAAGTAATCAATATAAAATACATGTCCTAACCTATTTTAATACTGTAACTTGTAGCCAGTACACAAACAATTTGTGTAATTATAGAATGGCAACTCCTGAGTCATGAGAATAAAATGATAATGTAAAGAGGCAAGATAACAACACAAGGCAGACAAACTATTTCAATCCCTCAGCCACATACAGTATTTCTCCAGTCCTTACCAATGGCTTCGGGTACAGAATTCCAATGGAAGTCAAACTCATTAGAACACTCCTCTGTCAACTTCTGAAAGTGGCAGGTATCTGTTGAGGAATGATATACAGAGTTAGTAGTTTGCATTTCATAATCCCATACAGAATACATTATAACATTAAACTACAAATACCATATAATACTATTCATGCATACCAAAAAAAATATAATACAGTACCAGCAAGTTTTATAGGACAAGATCGATTTATAATTTGGCAGTGAAATTACGATAATTAGCACCCAACTCTAAATTGAAGTAACCAACTAATTTTCAAGTGTGTGATGCTGATCTTTATCTCTTATAGTCCCCTATGTGGTGCCAAATCTCATCAAAACTGATCAAAATCCACTGCCATAACTTATTTGGTAACAATGGGTAGATCTAATTAACGAAGCATCACCAACACTTACACCTCTCTCAGTCATCACCATTAAAGAGATAGTAGCCTACAGTGTTGGTAATTTTGGAGCAAATGATTCCTCCAAACTATTCCAGGTAACAGGTCACCATTATTTTTATTAATCTGGTCCTGTTGCCTGGAATACTTTGGAGGAAGCAAGGCACTCCAATGTACTAAAAAACATAGTATACTGTATATCCCCTTTATGTGTGTTAATTACCCCATGCACCTAACCCCACTCTTCCCAACTATATAGTTACAGTATCTCTCTCCCTGTTCTTACTGTTATAGCAAAGCAGCAACTCAGCCTCATCATCCTCGTAGATATCTATTGCAGTCACCAGGTTGACCTTGGAGGCGTCCACATGGTGCAACTTAGTCACCTCACCCGTCCTCTCATTCACCAGGTCCCACTGGTGCTTGTATCCTGTTAAGGATACAAGTTAAATACTGTATACATACAGGATGTTTTTCAACTACCGTACCAGTACCATAGCTTGGTGTTACAGCAATGTTTTGTTTTCCACTGTTGTTAATGGTGTACTACTGTATTTGTAATGAATCTATGTACAGGAAATCCTCTTTGTACATTACACACCTATGAACCCATTGAATGATAAGGGTATACTGTACACATATTTAAAACTCTTACATGTCAGTTTATGCTTGGGGTGCAGGAGGGAGTGGTGGGGGTGGGGGTAGGCTACAGGTGGGGGTGGGAGCTCCAATTCTTACATGTATGTCAGTGTATGCCAGATGGCCCAGCAGATGCCAGATGGAGTCTATAGAGTCTGTTCAGCAAATGGATTGCACCGTTGCCCTTCCCTCACCACATTATAACTACAGATAATGTATAGTTATGAAAATATGGGCATCTTCAAGAATTTAACTATCTTCCAGTAGCTGTATTTTCAACATTTATAACATTCACCCTCCCCACAAATACAGTAAAAGAAAACAATGGCTCTCCACTGAAAGAAACTACAAATACCAAATACCATACTTCACCAATTAGGGCCATATTCAAGAATGTTTATGATACCGGTATGATGGTTCCATAGACAAACAACAAAGCCGTCGTGCAGTAACACACCATCGTATACACCACGGATGTTCTTGAATACAGTCCTTACCCACAAAATGAACAAAGACGAAGCACTATAAAACAATTTAAGACTCAGTAAGGTACACGTATTAAGAAGAGAGGAAAAGGCGTGTTGTTGCAAATTTCGCACCTAAAAATAATAGGAACTGGCGACGAGGAGAACGTAATTAATAGCAGTGTAATAATGAGCTACCATAAGGAGAATTTTAATTATTAGCAGTTCAATAATACAGAAAACCATAAATAATAGCATTTTAATAATAGCAACTGAGAAAAGACGTTTAATTAATAGCACATAGTTTAATAATTGGTTACCATCCTTAAAAGCACTAGTTCAATAATAGGTTACCATCCTTAATTAATAGCACTAGTTCAATAATAGGCTACCCTCCTCCACCATTGCTAAATACTGTATAATTATCTCTTACCTATACATATTTTATTGTCGGTGAGTCCTCCAGCTGATGACACAATGGGTGAGTCAACCAGGGTAATGATGGTGGGAGTCTCAGCCAATGCAATTTCCTGAGAGAAAAAACAAAAACAAATAAAATACGTACAGTACAAGTCATGCAAACTTTTAATTATAGACCCTGTAATTGTGTATGATAAATGGAGACTTCTGGTGGCTTCTGATTACTGCAAAAACATGTACTGAACAAGTAAAACCTTTAAAGACACTGTGATCATGTACGGTACAAGAAATGGTGGTTTTTTTTTATTCCTCCTGACTATGCCACGAAACAAGCTCCTTCCATATAGGTGGTTTTCGTGGCAAGATTTGAAGGACTCATTTACCTCTAGTTTTCTGACTACATCACAAGGTCCCTTAATTAAGATATTGATAAAACTACTGTAGTAACTGTACCATTTAATAATACAAGATTAAACTATATTATCAGACAATACACAACCTACCTAATACAACCACAATTTTAATTAAAAAAAAATTTATCTAAATTTTATAGACAAATCCCAAATACACACTAATAGGCTAATTAACTTACTGTAAATAGCATGCTGTAATAACTTTAAAAACTATTAACCAAAACTATTTCATCATAATAAATTATTATATCTCTTGTTTACTACATGTAAAACAAATGAACTGTATTTAATACTAATGTTCAAGCTTGATAAAAGTCTAGGTTCGTTACAGTCTGTTCACCGTAGATTTTTACACAAGTGACCCACAACTTACCATTTGGAAACTATTTACTCTCTGAGTGCCAATACTTTTTTGAGGTACAGTATCAGGTATGGTTTATGATCACAGGTACATATACAAATTCTCTCGACCTTCCTTCCTAGCTCCCCACGGCCCCACTCTCTGTTCCCCTGTTCACCCAACCTATCAGTCAGTACACTTACCCGAATGAACTGGAATCCCTCAACAGTGTCTGTGTCTGAGGCGGGGCACCAGGCAGTCCAGGCAGCTGAGTGTCTCCATTGTAACACCAACAACTTCTTCCCAACACCCACCACCTGCAACACAACAAGTCAGGGTAAGTTTACAGAAAAACTGGGTTCACTATATTGTACATTTTAATATCATTATCCACTATTTTGGACCATTCTAAGACACTTTTCATCAATGGTGTTTCTCTCGGAGATGGAAATTAGTCTGACCTGACCTATCCTAACCTAGACCACAGCAGACTACTGGGACCTAACCTGGGCAAACTATCGGGTGTAACCGGTGTAAACTATCATAAAGTGACTAGGGCAAATTCCCAGGACCAAGCAATATGTGGTAACACTGCGTAATCCTAATAAAAAACCCAGTTATTCTGTAATAATACCCAAGTCAGTGTTCTTTCTATTACTGGGACATTAACTTATTGGTGAATTAGAAGGTTTCTGAGTAATTCAAACTCTGCCACAAAACAAGTCCTCTATAAATACCATTAAGGGCGATTGTTTTCTGGCATTTGACTATTTTGTATTGAAGCTCTTGCAAGATCCACTGGCTCTCGAAATTATGGCAGTTCTCTCATCAATCATGTTTTTCGTTCACAGTTAACTTCCAGCACACACCAGACACAATCTTCTAATCTTGACCAGTACAGTCGTGAACACATGAAAAAAGCACAATGAAACGGTACTATACAGAAACATTCGCCTCTACACACCCCGTACAATCTGTCAATGATGCACATACCACACCCTTGTTCAGTTATTCGCAGCTTTAGATGGTAAAATCTGGAGTAGAAAGCAGGGGTATATTATATCTTACAGCAGATATTAGATCGACCAATCACAATCACTGTAAGATAACCCTGCTTACTTCAGATTTTACCAGCTAAAACTACGAGTAACTGAGCGAGGATGGGGTACGTGCATCATTGACAGACTGTACGTACATCTTTCTTCTTTCCCATATTGTGCTTGATGATGGGTACGGTTTCCGTAGGGCTTGTTACATGTGTCCGGAACTGTACAGCCATCCTCCATAAGTCCACTACATCAACCCACTTACCATCCTGAGATGTGACCCGCCAGGCCTGGAGATGGCATACATGTAGCAGCCTTTGGTTCTCTCCAGTCGGTGTTCCTTCAGTTCACTCTTGGTTCTCATGTGGTCATCCTCACACTCAAAGTCTGACAAACGGAACACGTGGATTTTCCCATCACGTCCTGGCGATGGGGATAAACAAAGAGGTTAGTGGTCAGTGGGTTACAATTAAGTAGGTAAATGCAAGGAGCTGAATAGTGGATGGAGAAAGGGATTGATTGATCGAATGATTGATATTTGGCGCCGCAACAGCGAGGTCATATAACTTCAGAAAACGGTGATAGAGAGGTGTGGAGAAAAGGAGGTGGAATCAGTGAGTAAAATGAAAGTGGTTAGTGAGAATCTTGAGTTGGTTGAAAAATGTAATAAGTAGGCCTACCTGAGAGCAATAATCACTGAGTATTGGATAAGATATGAAAGTGTGAAAATGAAGTGAAAAAGGAGGTGGGATCAGTGAGTGGATGGTGAGAATCTCGAGGTGGTTGAAACATTTAATCAAGTACCTTGGATATCAGATAGAAATGTTAAGTTGAAAAATAAAGCAACTCAAGGAAGAAAAATAGAGTGTAAAAAGTAGAGTGTACAAAAACAATAAACGATGAATCACGTATCACAAATCCAAAAAACTGAACATTCAAACAAACACAATCCCTCATCATGGCTATGCACACAAAACTCACAAACAAACAAAGTCAATATAAAAAAAAAACAATAAAGAAAACGTAAGAAGAAACAAATTAATAACTCAGGCACGCCAAAGTAAAATAAATAAGTATATGCACCACTCAAACTCAAACGTGAGGTAAAAATTCTTACATTAGAGTATCACACAATTACTTCCAGCAGACATTAAAACAGCAGACAGACAAGCTGAGCAATAAGATAATGGACGAGGATGTGTAGTGGATGGAGTTACGAGGTGGGTGGAGTATGTGGAAGGAGAAAGAAAAGTATATATGTGGGAGGAGGAAAAGAAGTAGGGTATGTGGACGGAGGAAGAGAAGTACAGTATGCGAAAGGAAGAGAAGTACAGTATGCGAAAGGAAGAGAAGTATGCGAAAGGAAGTAAGAGAAGTATGCAAAAGGAAGAGAAGTACTGTACATGTAGGGGGGTGGAGAATGTGGAAAGAGTAAGTGGAGTATGTGGAGGGAGCTAGGAGGAGGAGTATGTGTCTGTTTTCTAGCATAGTTTATGAGGAACCAGAGACCTTCAAATCCACCAAAAACAAGAAAATCCCCCCTCGATTTGTGTGGAACCAGAGACCTTCAAATACACTAACAAGAGAATCTCCCCTAAAGTGGTGTGTTGTGGTGTAAACAGGTGTTGTATTATAATTATATTGTAACCGAGTTGTAGGGAATCAAATCCAACAACCACAAGAGAATTTCCCCTAAAGTTGTGTGTCGTTGTGTAAACAGGTGTTGTATTAAATATGGTAATCAAGTTGTAGGGAATCAAAGACCTTCAAATCCAACAACCACAAGAGAATTTCACCTAAGGTAGTGTGTCGTGGTGTAAACAGGTGTTGTGTTGTATAATATGGTAACCAACCTTTATCCACTCGTAGAAGCAATATGCCATGAGCCTCTACTACACTGAGTTGTTTCACTTGTACACTCTTGTCGAAGATGGCCCGGTGTGCTACTCCTTCACCTGTAGGGTAAAATACACATGAGTTAATGAAGTAATGATGGTTGGTGAATGAAGTAAATGAGGAGGTAATGAGGTAATGATGGTTGGTGGTGGATGAAGTAAACAAGGAGAGAATGATGTAATGAGGTAATGATGGTTAGTGGATGTTGTAAATGAGGAGAGGACGAGAAGGTATTCCTGAAAAACACATACTGTACTTCACATTTAATTATTTATTTATCTATTTTTATTTTTTTCATAACAATATCTGGTTGTTTTTATCCATTTTTACAATAATATTCTGGTATTACCACCACCATTACAAAACTACCACGACAATATAATAATGCAATGGAAAGGGGACATAAAAACACACCACAACCACATGTACCACAATCAATGATAATAATCTTACCACTAATCCACCAGTAGGCCTACTATCACCATCATTATTATTTTCATCATTATTCTAATCATCATCATCATAATTTTTTTCATCATCATCACAAAAAACACACACATTCATTTTTACTGTACTGTTCATTTCAACATCCACCACATCATAATTTTCTAACCCAAACAAAACCACCACGACCACTAACTAACTAACTAACTAATGTCACTCCATCAACAGCGTGGGAGTGTGTGTATGTCTGTGTGTGTGTGTGTGTGGGAGTGAACAAAAGAAAAAAACACGTACAGAACAAAAACTTTACCCCTTCTCCTCCTCCCTAATCCTATATACTCATCCAGCCCTTGTTTTGTTTTGACCCGGTGCCATTATCAAACCCCCAATGATGTGAAGCGTTTAAAAAAGGAAAACAATAAAAATCTCAGTTGTTATGTTTACTGTCCAAACTCCTAATTTAATATTTGGATTCGTTTTCGGGGTAGATGTGATTTAATGAATGAGCTTAATAAAGGGGAGATTATCTTGTAGGTGAAGTGGAACATTTGTACAGATTTTATCAAACTATGTTAAGAAATAGAATGATGATCTTAATGGGGGATCAGTTTCGTGGCATAGTTTTGGAGGAATCATCAGTAAGGCTAACCCACCACCAATTTCCTCTCAAAAAACAAATAAAAAAAACCCATCTCCCATTAGGTTTACTGTGCGGAAGTGATAATGAAGGTGTATGTTGTTGTAGTCAAGACTTAATTGAGGTATAATGGCCACTTTATGTTGAACTGTAGGTAGAGCGTTGTAGTAATATAAAATAGTTGGCATACCGGGAATGACTGGATGTTATTTGGTACAGAATTGGCCATGTGTTTCAGCTACAATATTAATTTCTCTCGGCTGTTTGTTGTTTTCTCTACACAGTACCGTAATTATTATCCTTTTACTATATAGGCCTTATTATAGGGTATATACTTTTATTCTGTTTATTGTTCTGTTTACACTACGGTCTAATTCTTTATTTACAGTACATTATATCCTTTCTTTAACGTATATTCTTTTATTTTCCACTATTTTTTTTACGCTATTGTCTCTTGTTTCTCCACTGTCTGTTTACACATATACTAACATCATTAACGCAATGATATAAACTAGATTTGGTCCTCGGTTGACTTAACGTAAAGCTACACATAAAGTTAATTATCCTTTACAACTTTCCAACAAAACACAGAAACAAAGCAGCCTTGAACTTTCAATCTGATTAGTGGTAAATGATAACGATGTGTTATTTGACCTTGATTGAGAAATTAACCTTTGATGGATGAAAACATGGGTGTACTGATGAATGAACTATTAAAACAGACCTAAGGAACAAGAGTAGCCTATTCCTATCAACACAGTACAATGACATTATATTATGACTCTTTAATTGGAATTAAAAGCATCCAATTTTCATACACGATCACAGGGGCCTTAATAAAAGTTCAGTGTTCTGTATACGAGTTACACATACAAAGAGAAAACAAACACAAACGGAAACACACACACACAGAAACAAAGAGAAAAACACTCAAGTTAATACAAACACACACCGTCTTACAAAGAGAAAAGTACCCATGAACACAACAAAAACAACACACACACATACACACAAATAAAACAACACACACAAACACAAACACACAGTAAGAAAAACAAAACACAAACAAGGAGAAAACCACACAAACAACACAGACACACACACACAAATAAAGACAGATAAAACACACACACACACACACAAATAAAGACAGATAAACAAACACACACACACACACACACACAACCGGATGACCGACAAAAAGTACAGTACTCACCCTCAACCAAGAAGACCCCCTCAGAAGGTGCTAAGAGGAGGCGGTTGTCCCCCCACGAGTCCCCACACACCACCTCACTCGGGAAGTCTGGGTAGCAACACTGAGGCTCCCACGGCTGCAGGTAAAGGAAAGAAGGTAGGTAAGGTTAGGTAAGGTGTGATGAAGGTGAGGTAAGGGGAAGGTGTGGTGAGGTAAGGAGAAGGTGTGGTAAGGTAAGGTGTGATGGAGGTGAGGGAAGGTGAGATGAGGGAAAGTAAGGCGGTGATGAGAGGGAAGGCTTGGGGAGAGGGACTGAAGGCTTTGGGGAGAGGAAGGACTGAAAGAGAAGAGCGTTGGGGGAGAGGTTAGGGAGTGGTGGTGGTGGGAGGAAGGGAGGGCTGAGGGGAAAAGTAAGAAGAGGTCTGGCAGGAGAAAAGGAGGGCTTAGGGAGAAGGAATTAAGCCTAAGGGGGAGAGGAAGGACTGAAAAAAACCCAGCACTAGGGGGACAAGTGAGTGTAAAAGGTTTGGCTAGGGTATTAGGACTGGGAAACCTAGAACTGAGAACTAGGACTAAGGAACGATCTATATTGATGAAGAGGAGTGAACGGGGCCAAAGGAAGACTGTTTGTTGGTAGGTGGGTGAATGTTGATGAGGTTGGCGGATGAAGCGCGTTTGGGGGCTATAGTGGATGAAGAGTGGGTCAAGTCAGCTGGATGAATTGTTTGTTTTGTTTTGTTGTGAATGAGAAATGGATGATGATGATTTGTGAATGAGAGGTGGTGATGGATGATGAAGATGTGTGAATGAGAGATGATGGTGGATGATGTGTGAATGAGAGGTAGTGGTGGATGATGTGTGAATGAGAGATGATGGTGGATGATGTGTGAATGAGAGATGAAGGTGGATAATTATGATGTATGAATGAGAGATGATGGTGGATGATGTGTGAATGAGAGATGTGTGAATGAGATATGGAGGATTAATATATTGAACGCGAGAAACAAAATAAACGTTGTGAGGAATAATAATAATAATAATCTCATGTGAGGAATGACTGACCGTGTGTGTGTGTGTGAGAGAGAGAGAGAGGGAACGTGGAGTGCAAACGAGGCCAGAAAAATAAATAAACAAACAAACAGAAAGTTAAGTAAATAAATAAAACGAGAAAAGAAGTAAAAAGGAAAGGCAAAGGCATTTTATTTCAATATTTATTTTAGAGAACTGCAACGAGTTTTGAGTTGACTGTGGGAGTTCACTATGAGATTGGAAAAATATGTATACGAAAAAAAAAAATGAACTAAACTCCATTATTATTATTATTATTATTATTATTACAGTATTATTATTATTATTATTATTATTATTATTATTATTATTATTATTATTATTATTATTATTTTTCTTACTTGGTGAAAATATTCCTGGGGTCAGATATGTACCAGCGTTTCGACTATCCACTATTTTAAAATACTATCCATAGACTAGTAAAGTGAAAAGTGGTCTGTGATATCGTTGACATGTTGTAGGTTACTGATTCCTCCAATCTATTACACTGAACAACATCTATACTGAGTGAATCTGTTTTTTATAGGTTACTGAGTCCTCCAATCTATTACACTGAACAACATCTATACTGAGTGAATCTGTTTTTTTATAGGTTACTGATTCCTCCAATCTATTACACTGAACAACATCTATACAAAGTGATTTTTTTTTTATAGGTTACTGAGTCCTCCAATCTATTACACTGAACAACATCTATACTGTGTGAATCTGTTTTTATAGGTTATTGATTCCTCCAATCTATTACACTGAACAACATCTATACTGAGTGAATCTGTTTCTTGGCATAGTTTGGATGAATCAGCAGCCTCCAGTTCGGTTCACATAAACACCATCACAGGTCCCTTAAGGGTCTTATTCCAATACACCGTTGCCATGGACACCAAGCGAAACACGGCGCACAAGGACGGAAAAAGCACCATAATCCTTTCAATAATCCGCAACAGAAAACTCAATTTTTACAGCAATATGTTGCATCTCCCGGGACTTTGAAAATTTCATAACCTCGACTACACCAGCACCTGACTCGCTTTACGCCCCCCTCTCCTGACCCTTTATAACACTAACCTCCCTCTGCTCTTCCTTCCACCTTCTATCCTCTACTCTGACCTATCTGCCACAACTTCTGACCCCTTACATTAACCTCCCTCTGCTCTTCCTCCCACCTTCTATCCTCTACTCTGTCCCATCTGCATACCACAACTCCTGACCCCTACTCTAACCTTTCTACTCTTCCTCTTACAACCTGACTCCCTACACTAACCACTCTGCTCTTTCTCCCACCTTTTGCCCTCTATTCTAACCCTTCTGCTCTTCCTTCCACTTTCTTTCTGCCCTCTACTCTGTTCCATCCACTCCACCCCCTACCCCTAAGCACTTCTCATACATATCCCATTCTCTATCTATTCTTTCTGTTCCCTCTCTTCCACATTTTAACACTTCTGCTTCGTCTCCTGCCCCTCCCCATCCCCCCTTCCCTGCCCCTCCCCATCCCCCCTTCCCTGCCCCTCTCTCCTTCCCCAACCCTCCTACACCGCATTAGAGTTCTCTCGCACGAAAGAAATTCTGTGGTGCCTCGCTCTCAAATACCACGCACCATCACCCCTTCCGTCCCCTTATATTCCACCTCTTATAACCTCCATTTGCCTTCCATGGCCACTCGGGGAAGGAGAGGGAGGGAAGGGATGAATGGGTGAGGGAGGGGATAAATGATGGAGGGAGGGAGGGGATAAATGAGGGAGGAAGGGAGGTAGGGGAGTGGTTGAGGGAGGGAGGGGATGAATGAGGAAGGGAGGGAAGGAGGGAGGGGATGAATGAGGGAGGAAGGGGATGAGTGAGGAAGGGAGGGAGGGGAGGTTGAGGTAGGAAGGAAAGGGATGAATGGGGGAGAAAGGGGAAGGGTTGAGGTAGAGAAAGAGAGGGGAGGGGAATGGTTGACGGAGAGAGAGAGTAGAAGGACAAATGAGGGAAGGCAAGTAAGAGATAAAAAAAAAAGGATAAAAAGGGGGAATTGAGGCTATGAATGTGTTGGGAAAGGGAAGGTGTTAATATTGATATTTTGAGCAGGGGCGAACTGACAATGGTGGGTTGCTGGAAGAAGAACTACTAGAAGAGAAGGAAGATGCTTATTGATAGATAGTGCCAGCCAAAGTGTGTATATAAACTAATACATTGATTTAATCCCTCGAAAATAATAACTAGTGTATATAGTTTATATTTTACACTGTGGGTAAAGCTGTAGGGAAAGATGTAGTGTGTTGTAAGCCAGGAAGGAAAGAGAAGGGATGATGTATGTATAGAGGGACGAGAGAGAATTGTAGATTTTATTCAATTTGTTATATTTTATTGAGAGAAGGGGAGGATATATTAAAAGGGGAGTGGGTGGGCAAGTAGGAGAGGGAGGGTAAGAGTGGAAGGGAGTGTGGTTTGGGAGAGAGGAAGGGAGTAGGTTGAGAGAGTGTGTGTGGGGCGAGAGGAAGTATAGGAGAGGGTGAGTGTAGTTTGGGAGAGAGGGAGTGTGGGAGAGGTGAAAACACAAAGGAGAGTGGGAGTATGGGAAGTGTGGGGAAGTGTGGGGGAGTATGGGGGAGAGTGGGAGTATGGGAGTATGGGGGAGTGTGGGAGAGGTGAAAACACAGAGGAGAGTACATGGGAGGGGTTGTAAGAGGAATATGTCATTTGTCAGTGCTCCTCTTTTGTTGTTGTTGTTGTTGTTGTTGTTGTTGTTGTTGGTGGTGGTGATGATGATGAGGCGTTCTCAAATAAACGTTCTCAATTAAACACTCACACACATGAAAGACAGATCACTCTCACACACACACACACGACCATGATCATTTGGACTCAAGCTAGGATGAACACTTGTGTGTTTGTGTGTTGTTCGTCTGCCATGTATTGTATGTGTCTGCGGTCTGTCTTCCATGTGTGTGTGTGTGTGTGTGTGTGTGTGTGTGTGTGTGTGTGTGTGTCTTCTATGTGTGTGTGTGTGTGTTTGTGTGTGTTGGGTTTTCATCTTCCAACACACGTGTAATGTTCTTCGTAGTGGTAGTGGTAGTAGTAGTGGAGGGGTGGTAGTAGTGGTAGTAGTGGAGGGGTGGTAGTGGTGGTAGTAGTGGTAGTAGTAGTGTTGGTGGTAGTACTGGAAGGGTACCATAACACGCCTCATTGTTCCTTCCCCACGCCTCACCTCACCTCGCCTCTCCACAACTGACCATCTTTCAGGTTTACGGATCATTTCCTCTTTATTTTCGCCGTAAAGCTTTATCTTTCTACTTTTGGTGCGTCCAATGGAAACGGTATTGCAAGGGAAATTTTAAAAGGTTTTCAGAATTCATATACATCAAAGCTATTAAACAAGTTACGGAATTTATGTATATTAAAATGATGAAACAACAAAATAGGATGGAATTTATACAGTAAAGCTAGTAAGCAAAAATTAATTCTGATATGTACTGGTAGGCTACTAATGTGCTTTTAAAAGGTAGTTATATTAATTAACACGAAACATAAAAAAGAAGGAGGAGGATAAAAATACGAGGGGTAAAAACTGGGAGGGAAAAAGAGGAATGGAAAATGTGTGTGTGTGTGTGTGTGTGTGTGTGTGTGTGTGTGTGTGTGATGGAAAGGGGAGTAAGGGAATAAAGGAACAGGAAACAAGTGTTAAAAACATACAGTATACCAAAAACAAAATTCCACCATCACCACCACCTCTACTATAGAAACTCCACTATACCCTCCTCCACCACCACCACCACCACCACCACCACCACCACTACTGCAATCAGTCCCCCTATGCCCTTCCCAGTCCATCCACTACCACTTCTACCATCACCACCATCACTACCACCCCCTCTACTACAATCACTCCACTATACCCACCACCACCACTACTACTATAATCACTCCACTATACCCACCACCACCACTACTACTATAATCACTCTACTATACCCTTCCCAGTCCATCCACACACACCTTCTCTAATTACCTCATTAACTAAAACAGAACCACCCATACCCGCCTCAATCATTAACACCACTCGTACAAATTACAGCTGCCATATTTTTCACCAACTTCGTAAACACATTCAGTCACTATTGATTGGATGTCACCGAGAGAGGAAATATATGTGTTGGCAATTACTCCCTTTGAAAATAAGGAGTTTAATATTTGATTGGACATTATAGAGCTTTATATTACCCTCGGTATAATTATTGTTCCACCTAATAATAATAGGGAATGTAATAGTATGTGTATGATATTATTAAATGTATTGATGATAGTATACTAAGCAGAAATTATTCGTGTATTAAATGTCTAATATATAATACTTCATGGGGTTGACATAAATTATAGTACTGTGTTGCCTTAATTAAACAGAGTATTATCCAACATAAACATAATAATTATAAGCATCTTTGTCAGCCAGTAACCAGCTGAGGAAGACCACCTGTAAGAAATGTATTCAGATCAGAATTAACAACATCATTCCAAAAGCGAAATAATATAAGTTAAAAGACAAGAGTAGTTGTCCATTTGGAAGCGAAAAGTTTTGATCAAGTGAGATTAATACGACTGACAGAGTGAGTGCACAAGCAGAGGGAAGGCAGGACTGAAAGCAGGCCAGGGGGAAGGCAGGGAGGGGGTAAGGGGGAAGGCAGGACTGGAAGCAGGACAGCAGACAGTAAGGTGTTCAGTAGACAGAAACGTAAGCAGGCTTGTAAGTAGGCCCCTTGACCAAAGAAGTAGGCAGGTTGTAGCCGCTGTATTCACTGGTAAATAGGCAAGCAGTGGGCAGACAGAGAAGCAAGCAGGCACACAAGCAGGCAAGCAATCAATTTAGCAAGCAAACACACAAGCAGGCAAGCAAGCAGGCAAGCAAACAATTTAGCAAGCAAGCACACAAGCAGGCAAGCAAACAATTCAGCAAGCAAGCACACAAGCAGGCAAGCAAGCAAGCAAGCAGGCAGCGTAGGCAGGTAGGAAGGCAAGTCAGGAGTAGAAATCGAGATGAACAAGCATCAAGAAGGTGTATGTGGGCAAAAACAAAAATAAACTCAAATTAGGAAATTACTGCTTACAAATGACTACTTACAAAAATGACTTAATATTGTTGGTAGATAGGCAGCACAAAATAACACATGCCAGCCAATAAGAAGTTTGTGTACAGGGAAATAATTGTTCTTTTGGATAGGCAGGCCCCCCTCGTCCACACACACACACACACACACACACACATACACACACGGAGATGATAACAATAATAAAAGGATATGAAATGGGTTATAAGAACATTGTAGCTACAGAACCACAGACAACACACAGACACAGGACCACAGACAACACATCAACAGACAGACACAGGGCCACAGACAGACAGCTACAGAGCCACAAACACAGACATAGCTACATGGCTATAGACACAGACCAGACAGCTATAGAGCCACATACAGCAACAGGGTCACAGATATAAACAGCTATTGGGCCACAGACACAAACCAGACAGCCACAGTTACAACCACGAACACAGCACACACACACACACACACACACACACACACACACACACACACACACACACACACACACACACACACACACACACACACACACACACACACACACACACACACACACACACACACACTGACGTTGACAAGATATATTCAACGACAATAATACAGGGACAGTTACTAAATTCATCAACATAATTAAGTCAAACATGAACATATACATTGTCATTAAAGGTGACATCACACAAGTCATTACTAAATATATTCCCCAACATTATTTATCCCGCTGAGAAAAAAACATTTTTTTTTAGACAGAAAGTATGCTGTCAAAAAAAAAGTGGGTTTTTCTCAGTATGCTGCTCTTCACGTCATTATGAATTACCACTCCATTATTTATCCCACAATATCATACAGTACCTCACCATTAGCTAAGGATTCTGTGATTCTATAAAGGGAAACAGAATCCTTTACTATGAATAGTGTTTCGTGGAACTGTTTGGAGGATTCAGCAACCCTCAAATTTCAGACTATGTCACAGGCTCCTTAAGGCCTAGAAAATTAAGTTTATTAATCTTGAACTGCGATATTTTTGTTGATATAATGTTAGGGGAGGTAGAAGTATGCCCAGTGTGGCACCAATGTCACCGATATAACATCTAACAAGTAGACTCGTGATACGTAATTTCTGACTAGAGACGAACGGCAGGCACCACACACACACACACACACACACCCTGCATTCGAACTCAGCCTCTATAGGTGTACTGGGTGGGGAAATGAGCAATACCAGGCGATTCGAAGCTTTCTGCTCCTCACACTCTGATCAGAAATTATGTATCACGAGTGTACACTGGTGGGGGTCAATAACTGTGTTCCGATCCGAGACACAACATGACTCTATTCCAACCTGGCATATCACTCTTTCCGAATCACTTTAGTTGGTAGAGATTCATATTGTGTATCGGATCATGACAAAATTGTTGGCCCTAGTGTACAAAAATTTACACAACGTATATGAAAAAAATATCTAACAGGTACAAAACTTATACAATGTAGTAATATATCTAACAAGTAAACAAAACATTTAACACACAACAAAAACACCAAACGAGAGTAACAAGTTAACAGAGACAGACAGAATGACAGGCAGATAAAATGAGACAGATAAACAGTATAACGACATAATAGACAGATGGACATGGAGATGGAAAAGTGCATGGGGGGGTTGGGATAGGTTGGGGAAATGGGAGGGGGGGAGGGGAGGTGGACAAGACTTGGTAAGTAGGCAATAAGCTTTTCTAACAGGAGTGGACTATCAACCACCTCGATGATGAAATATGAGTAAAAGGCTCTTACGTTACTCGCTCATATTCTGATTGTATAGACACCAGATCTGGAACTAACTAGAATGGTTTGTTGAACTATTATACAGCAAGTATAAGAACTTCACCGACAAACATTTTGAGTACAACTCCACATCGAAAAACAAACACACATTATTCGATAGCTAAATGCAAAACATGAAGTTTTGAAAACAGTTTGATAGCCTGAGTTAGTACACTCTGCAGCCAACCAAACACCGACGTCCTGCCTGTCCCTGCCCCTTGTCTCCCTTTTCCCCTTCAGTGAGTCAGGTGGGGGGGGGGGGGGAGATTTAAGACAGGGAGGGACGAGGCACCTGTGTTTTGTTTAAAACAGGGGATTGACCTGAGCTCTCGCATTGTTTTCAAAATATACTTTTTATACATTTCGCTATGGAATAAAGCGGATTTGTTCTTCTATGGGGGATATATTCTCAATGCTTATCGGTGAAGTTCGTATACATGCTGCATGTATAGACACCAATGAGAGCCAGTCGATTGGTTGATACGCCACACTTATTTGAAAATTTTGGCGATAGTCGGAATTGGGCCGGAAGGAAGAATAACAGTGGTGTTGACGATGACACAGAACCGGTACGATGGCTCAGTATTATGTCTCGGGAATCATCGTTTTCGGGAATCATCGTTCAGGTGCCACGCCATTGTCAACAAAACACACACCATGAATGTTCTTGCCTAAGACCCAAACACTGTGTAAAGGAAAGGGGTCGACGGTAGATGGTGGTGGTGGTGTGAGGGGGTCGAGGGTAGATGGTGGTGGTGGTGGGAGGGGGTCGAGGGTAGATGGTGGGAGGTGGTCGAGGGAAAGGTAGGGGTGTGAGGTGATCGAGGGAAAAGTAATGTTGAGGTATTAGGATTGGATGGAGGGTTGGGAAGGGGTCGGGAGTGACGGGGGGGAACATACCCTTGCATGGAGAGCGGTGTTGGAGGAGGAGGGTGAGCCATTAGAGCCCTCTGTAGACTGGGGGAGAGAGGAGGGAGAGACACATCTTCAGATAAACTCCTCAACGTGAGTCAGGCCAGAGGGGTAAAGGGGAGAGGGGGTGAAGGGAGGGAAGGTGAAATTATGGTGAGGAAAAGAGAGGGAAAGAGAAGGGAATCTGGACAAAAAGGTGGAAGAGGGAAAACACAAGGGATGGAGGGAGAGAAAAGGGTAACTGGAAAGAAGGCGAGAAAGATAAGAAGCAAGCGAAGGAGAGATGGAGGGAGGAGAGAAAAAGAAAACTGGAAAGAAGGTGAAAGAGGGAAGGGAAGGAAGGGGAGAATGGAAACTGGGAAGGGAAAAGGGAAGAAAGGGATGGCAGGAAGAGAGAGAAAGTAAGGAGAGGAAGAAGAGGGCGAAAGGAAAAGTCAGAAAGTGAGGAGAGGGAGGAAGAGGATGACACGAAGAGAGATTAAGTAAGGAATGAGAGGAAGAGGGTGACAGGAAGGTAGAGACAGTAAGTAAGGTGAGGGAGGAAGCCACAGTGGAGAGAGGAAGAAAGGTGATTTTTTAAGAAGGGAAAATTAGTGTGAGGGATGAAAGGCGAGTACTATAAGAGGTATACATAGGTAGTTGGGGAAGAACAGGAGTGAGGCCCAAACACATCCAGTAGAGAGCTTAAGGGGAGGGTAAAGATTAGTCATTTTAGGAGATAATTATTCCTCCAAGCTATTCCCAGCAACAGGACACCATTATTTGTGTGTATCTGGTCCTGTTTCCTGGCAAACTTTGGAGGAATCAAGGTGCTCCAATGTACCGAAAGTATACTCTCCCCTTAACAGATATGGAGAGACAGAGACAAATACAGAAGGGGAGAGAAGGGAGAGAAATTCGTGACAGGGGTATAGCAAAACAAAATTGTAGGGGTGAGGAAACAGATTAAAAGAAAGATATTACCGACAGAGATGTGTTAACTAAATTAGATAATGAAGGGAGGGAAACAGATAATATTATATACAAAGATATTACGTAGAAGGGGGACTATAACTAAACTAAATAATGAAGGTAACAAATATAACTAAACTAAATAATGAAGGTAAGGGTAACAAGATAGAACTAACCTATATAATGAAGGTAAATGTAACATATATAACTAAACTAAATAATGAAGGTAAATGTAACATATATAACTAAACTAAATAATGAAGGTAAATGTAACATATATAACTAAACTATATAATGAAGGTAAATGTAACAGATAGAACTAAACTATATAATGAAGGTAAATGTAACATATATAACTAAACTATATAATGAAGGTAAATGTAACATATATAACTAAACTATATAATGAAGGTAAGGTCAACAGAGATGAAGAGGGTTAATTGAAAGGGAAGGTCAGTCAGCCACAGAGTATATATAGACCGTCTCTGAAATCTGTAAAAAGAGCTAAACTACTTTTACACAGTGAAGTTTCAATCAATGATACTATGACAATCTTCTAAGACATCAATAAAGTTAAAGAGTGAAGTATATATTGTATGTATGAATATATATATATAGTAAAGGACAATGCAACATATCACATGGTATAAATTTATATGTATATATTAGTATAAACAGACAAACTATCCATTTATATATATATTAGAAAGGAGAGAGAGAGAAAGTATATGAGAATCATGACAGAAAATACTATGTACATTTAAGTTAAGGACTCTGTGAACGTGTATGAAAATTGGAGGCTTCTGTTTCCTTCTGACTATGCCACGAAACAAGCTCCTTCTATATGGGTAGTGTTTCGTGGCAATAATTGAAGGAACCATTTACCTCCAATTTTCTTACTACAATACAGAGTCCCTTAAAGTCATCAAGGAATAAGACTACTCTAATCCATAACATGTACTGACATCCTGAGACAAGTTGTACAAACAATGGTTAGGTTGTGTACAGAGGTCATTACACTGTACACAACAATTACACTAAAATGACACTAAACGTACACACCTTAACTACAAAAACTGGGGTTAGTAAATAGAAGGGAGAATCACATCACATTATCATACTAAACACTTATGCAGTAGAAACGTGTATAGAGCTTAACAGTAAACGTAAGTGGAAAGGAAGTGAGAGGGAATCCATAGTGATATATACTATACTTTTTAAATACATTGTTTATTTTAATACAGTGTCTCCACCTACCATTGGCTGGATGAGAGAGAGACAGAGACAGACCCTGTTCACACGTTTCTGAACGTACGTTTTGAAACTCACTTTGGAAGCTATACTATACGCACCAAGTGTTTTCAAACGCGTTGTTACCTTGCATGTAAAGGTGTGATCTCAACACTACACGTGGAGTTCCTCAGAAGTTACCATGGTAACCCAGCCTCTCTCCTCTCAGCCAATGAAGCAGACAGCTACCTTCAAAACGCCGCAGTAACTGTTTATAATAATACGGTGATATTTCTTTATATGTAATTTACAAACCAGCGGTTGTGATGAGGATCTTGACATTCGCACATTTTGGGAACCGTCGTGATGAACAACTCCATAGCCTAGGCGCCACTGACTTTGGAAATGCTTGCTTTTAAACGCGTCTATAGAAAAGCCTAGTGTCTATTTTTTTTTATTAAGTTTTTCATCAGCCAATAGCATCTCAGTCACCACCATCACCACTTTCAGAATCACTATCATCACCAACACCACCACCTTCACCTCTATCACCTTCATCACTCTCAACACCACCACCACCACCATCACCACCACCACCACCACTACTAATATCACTCTCACCACCATCACCACCACTACCACTACTAATATCACTCTCACCACCATCACCACCACCACTACTACCACCACCACTACCACCACCACTACCCTACACCCTCCCACCACCACTATACCATCCCTCTAGAACACTGAATTACTCTAAAAGCTAATTATGTTACCGGGGCAATACAAGTAATTTAGTCAGTGCTTCATTAACAAGGCCAGTGATTATGTAGCCAGTAACGACCTTCCCTTTGCCCAGTTTACTGCTTCATTTAGGATGGCAGTGAGTGGGTGGTGGAGGGATGGGGTCGGGAAGAAGAGAAGGGGAGAGTGTGTGGGGAAGAAGAGGGGGAAGAGGAGAGGGTGAAGAAGAGGGAGGAGAGAGGAGGGGAGTGTGTGTGGGGAAGAGGAGAGGGGAAAGAGAGGAGGTTGATGAGGAGAGGGGAAAGAGAGGAGGTTGATGAGGAGAAAGAGAGACCAAGAGGCAAAGAGGTGAGACAGAGAGGTAAAGACGTGAGACAGAGAGACAAAGAGGTGAGACTGAGAGACAAGGAGTGCTAATTCTGTCATATTTCTCTCCATCCATCCATCCAGTCATTCATTCATTCATTCACGTCTGCTTAATAATTAAAGGAAGATTTTATTATTGCCAATTTGGAAGGCTACTGATTCCTTTTAACCTTGTCAGAAAACACTCCCCCCTCAGTGGTGTTAATAGGAGATCTGTTTCTTGGCATAGTTTGGAGGAATCAGAGACCTTCCAATTCGAAAAAACTGATTCCTACAAATTATTTTCAGCAACAACATGAAGCCATTTTTTTTTTCTTTCTTTTTTTTTCTTTTCTTTTTTCCTGTTTTTGTTTACCTGGTTCTGTTTCCTCGCATTTTTTTTTTTGGAGTAATCACGACACTAAGATGTTTCAAAAGTCTACTATCACCTTAATTAACCCACCTGCTGCCCTCCCCTCCCCCCCCCTCCCACTCCAAACCTACCCACTACCCCCCTCCCCTCCATACTATTCATTACATTCCTCACTACTCCACCCACTCCTCACTACTCCAAGCAACTAAACTACCCACACTCCTTTACCACTTAAAAACTATACCACTAACTACTTACCACTACTTACCACTTCTCTTTCACCCTTATCCCTAAAAAATACACCACTAACTAATCCTTACTTACCACTACCAACACTTCCCTCACACCCATACCCCGAACCCTAGCTGCAGAATCCCCCCCCCTTCCTCTCCTCCCCCCACCCTGCCCCCCTGCCCCCGTACCGTTCGTTTGAAGAGTCCTGTGGTGGCGAGGGAGGTGGGGGCGTCTCCCTTCACGATGGTGTCCAACTTCAACGCCTGTCCGAACCTCACGAACTCCACCTGTAAATATAAACAACCTTAGTGTGTGTGGAGAGGGAGACAAAGTGTATTAAAATAACCTTACTATAATTATGTAAAGTAAGAAAGTGTATTAAAACAACCTTACTATAATTATGTGGAGTAAGAAAGTGTATTAAAACAACCTTACTATAATTTTGTAAAGTAAGAAAGTGTAATAAAACAACCTTACTATAATTATGTGGAGTAAGAAAGTGTATTAAAACAACCTTACTATAATTATGTGGAGTAAGAAAGTGTATTAAAACAACCTTACTATAATTATGTGGAGTAAGAAAGTGTATTAAAACAACCTTACTATAATTATGTGGAGTAAGAAAGTGTATTAAAACAACCTTAGTCAGTGTGTAGAAAAAGAAGACGTTTTGAAACAACCTTAGTCTGTGTAGAGAAAGGTGTACTGAATTATACACATAAGCTTTAGTGTGTGTAAAGAAAGGTGCATTGAAATATATACAGCTTTAGTCTAAGGGTGAACTGAAACGACTTTACCCTGAATAGAGAATGAAGGAGTGAAAGTATCGGCTTTTTTTTTCCTATGTTAATAAAGTTGAATACTAACGACTGAAATATCTCTTATTGTCTTCACCTGTGAAATAAAATAGTGAAAGAGGTCTAAAATCATGCCCAATATTATTCGAGATACTTACACATACTGCAAAGTGTAACAAATGAATGTAGTAAATATAATCATGTAAGTTTTTTTTTTAGTTTGTAAGGATTTGTAAAGATGTGTTCCAAGTTGAGCACAATACTGTATGATCAGGTATGTACAGTCACGAGTACTAATACGTATACAGCTCTGGTTGAAGCTATGACCAGTTCAATTCACCTACAAATGTCATACCAATGTGCATGTATTTATTTTTCTAGGTATTCGAAGCACACCTGGATACTTATTAGTGCTCTTGACTGTACACTTGGAAGAATAAATAAATAAAGGGGGAGAAAAAAGTGGGCAAGGTAAATGGGCTTATAGTTTCATTTCCCTTTTTACACATTGGAAGGATTAATTATTTGATTGATATTAGGCACCGCAACAGCGAGGTCATACAGCGCCAGAAAAAGGTGATAGATAGTCGAGACAGCAAGCAGGAAGGAAATAGAAAGAAAAAAAGGCCCATTGGAAGGAGCACAAGTCGAAATAAGTCAGGGTTTCGAGAGGTTGAGAGAGAAGGCAATGAGTGAAGGATGGGGTTGGAAATGATTGACAGAACTGATCAATATTTAGTTTGTGAAATTGAATCACTCTCTCCACAACTCTACGTACGCTATATATATGTCACACTCCAAAAAATATTATTCCTTTGATAATAATTTCACACTTATGAATGATTTATATACATATCTTTATTATAAGTACCATACCAGTTTCCAAAATAGTGCTTCAACACTTTAAGTACCCAGTGATGTAGTCAGAAAATTGGAGTTTTACAAGTCCTTCAAATATTGCCACGGAACACCACCTACATGGATGGAGCTTGTTTCATGGAGTGGTCAGGAGGAATCAGAAGCCTCCATTTTACATTCACGATCACAGGGTCCTTAATGGGTTTGGAATACGATAACGAGTATTTTCTTTGATGTTGAGGGACGTTTTATAAATCAATCACTGAATAGAAAGGCATGATAGAAATTGATAGAGAGATAAATTAATAGAAGGGTATGATATAAATTAATAGAAGGGTATGATATAAATTGATAGCGAGATAAATTAATAGAAGGGTATGATATAAATTAATAGAAGGGTATGATATAAATTAATAGAAGGGTATGATATAAATTGATAGAGAGATAAATTAATAGAAGGGTATGATATAAATTGATAGAATGGCATGATATAAATTAATAGAGAGATAAATTAATAGATATAAACTAATATATATAAATTAATAGATAAATTAATAGAGGTATGATATAAATTAATAGATATAAATGATATAAATGAATAGAAAGATATAATATAAATTCATCACTATCCAACTCTCTCAGGGTAGTGGATGAATGGATGGATGAGTAAATGAATGGATGGATGGATGGGTAAATGAATGAATGACAGGATGGATGGATGGATGGGTAAATGAATGAATGAATGGATGGATGGATGGATGGGTAAATGAATGAATGAATGGATGGATGGTTAAATAAATGGATGGATGGATGGATGGGTAAATGGATGGATGGATGGATGGATGGGTAAATGAATGAATGACAGGATGGATGGATGGATGGGTAAGTGAATGGATGAATGGATGGATGGTTAAATAAATGGATGGATGGATGAGTGGATAAATGGATGGATGGATGGATGCCAGTATTCACCATCAATCACACTCTGTACCCTATTTAAAAAAAAAAAAAGTACACGAATTGTTGAAGCGTTTATTATTATGATGGAATATTTATCTTTATACAACATTTCTAATATTGATAGGGACTACATTTTCTGGACCAGTACCTTCATTAGTAAGATTTTATTTATATACTCGTAAAATGCCCTAGGAATAAATATTTTGTGTCAGTGACTGGACAGGATACAGTTGTGGACATTTAAAAGTTGGTAGTGATTTGTGGAAGGAACAAAACATTTCTTATATTGTTTATTGTAAATGTTTCTTTCATATTGTTTATTGTAAATGTTTCTTTCATATTGTTTATTGTAAATGTTTCTTTCAGTCTTGGTGTTGTTTTATATTCACTTAAGTGGGTAATTAATTCACTTTTGTTACCTTGGAGTGCTTTTATTCCTTCAAAGTATGCCAGGAAACAGGACCAAATGAATAAAAATAATAGTGTTCTGTTGCTTGGAATAGTTTGGAAGATTCGGTTGCTCCAGAATTTTCCAACTCAAAACTTCCCCTTTAATGGTAGTACTAATAATAGGAGATATGTTTCGTGGCATAGTTTGGAGGAATCAGATACACACACACAAAAAAAAAAAAAAAAAAACAGGCTTCCAGTACTCCCTCCTCTTTTGGCTTCCTCTCACTCACTCCCTCCCTCCCTCACCTGTCTCACTCTCACTCTCTCACCTGTCTGGCCTCCTCCTTCCTACGGGATGATCGTGGTGGATCGGGAAGGACGTCACTGAAGGCTCGTCGGTTCAACATGGTCTGAAACACGAGGGATGGTATCGTTAGTAGTCGTGTATACAGTGTGTGTGTTTGTTGTAGGGTCAGGGGGGGAGAGGGGGAGTTTAGGAGGGAGGGAGAGGGGGAGAGGGGGAGTTTAGGAGGGGGGGAGAGGGGGAGTTTAGGAGGGGGGAAGTGGGTAGAGATGGAGGGGTGTGAAGGGGTTGGGTGTGGGGTGAATAGGGGTGGAAAGGTGTGAAGTGGCATGTGGAAGATTGGAGTGTGGTGAGGAGAGGTGGAGGGGTGAAGGGTGTGTGTGGAGGGGTGAGGAGTAGAGTGGAACAAGGGGGAGAGGTGAAGGGGTGTATGGAGGGGTGAAAACGGGTGTATGGAGGGGTGAGGAGTAAAGTGGAAACTGGGGGAAGTGTGAAGGGGTGTATGGAGGGGTGTATGGACGGGTGTGAAGGGGTGTATGGAGGGGTGAGGAGTAGAGTGGAAAAAGGGGAGAGGGGGACAGGTGAAGGGGTTGTGTATAGGGGTGTGTAGAGGGGTGTAGAGGGGTGTATAGGGGTGTGTGAAGGGGTGTATAGGGGTGTGTGGAGGGCTTAAGAGTTAGAGCGGCTTATCTTTCAATATCTGTATTCATATTACTTTTTTTTTTCATTTCACAACAACTCTCGCTCCCTTTCTATCCCCATCCACCCACTCACTCACACACTCACTCTCACTCTCTCACTTTCACACATTCACTCTCACATATTCACCTTTACACATACTCACTCACACACTCACTCTCACTTTCACACATTCACTCACTCACTTTCACACATTCACTCTCACTAATTCACTTTTACACATACTGTATACTCACTCACTCACCCTCTCTCTCACACACACTTTCACTCTCACACATTCACTCACTCACTTTTACTTTCACACATTCACTCACACACATTCACCTTTACATATATACTCACTCACACACTTTCACTCACCTCACTCTTTCTTACCCCACTCTCTCTCTTACTTTATCTATACCTCCCTCTCTTTGCCCCCCTCCCCACCTCACTCTCTCTCTCTCTTACTCTACCTATACTTTCCTCCCTCTCCCCCCACCTCCTCACCTCACTCTCTCATACTCTACCTATACCTCCCTCTCTTTCCTCTCCCCCTCCTCCTCCTCCTCCTCACCTCACTCTTTCTTATCCTACTCTCTCGATTTCCCTGTGTCCTTCCCCTTCTCTCATTCATCCAGGCAGATATTACTCAGGGTTGGGTTTGTCCGGCTGCTCCTGTGCTGATTGGTTCAGATTGTCTGCGAGAGAAGTTTTAAACCAGTCTTCTCTGTGTGGGCTTAAGTGAACGAGGGTTGGAGAGGGGGACGTGGTGGTGGTGGTGGTGGTAGTGGTGGTAGGGGAAGTGGTAGTGGTGGTGGTTGTGGTTGGAGAGGGGGAAGTGGTAGTGGTGGTGGTTGTGGTTGGAGAGGGGGAAGTGGTAGTGGTGGTGGTGGTGGTGGTGGAAGGAAGGAAGGAAGGAAGGAAAGGAGTGGTAGTGGTGGTAGTGGTAGTGGTGGTAGTGGCAGGGGAAGGAGGGAAGGAAGGAAGGAAAGAAAGGAGTGGAGGCTGCATTGAAGTGACGAGTGATGGAGAGGGATGTGGGAGATGAAGGAAGGAGGAAAATAACTGGAGTTGATGGTGGAATTGTTGATGGATGAAAAGATGATGATTGATGATGAAGGAAAGGGTGTGTGTGTGTATAGATAATAATGGAAGGAAGGAGGAAGGAGGAATGATGAAGGAAAGGGGGATGTGTGTGAAGATAATAATGGAAGGAAGGAGGAATAATGAGCGATGACGGAAGAGGAAATATTGAACCATGAAAATGCAGAGGAAACTAAAAAAAAAAAAAAAAAAAAAAAAAATATGTTTACATAACTTATAGTACGAAAACTTGAATGAATAATATAAAGATGCAACTACCATCCTCCCTATGTTTTTTTTCTTTTACTAAATTACTAAAGATGAGGATAAAATCATGAATGAGTTCCCAAATCATGTCTAAGTTTGTTCGAGAAGCCTAGACACATTGAATTTGAAACATTGATATAGATATGGAGCATAGCCACTCACCCCTCTGTTGTCATTGATATGCTCCTGGTAGAGATCCTTGATGAGCATATCCAAGGTACGCTCCCTCTTCTGAGAAAATATAGGCGTGTTGAAGGTGGCTTTCTCACCGTTGATCACTGCAAGGGAAAACAAATGATTGATGGATGGATTAATATTAGGCACCGTAATAGTAAGTAAGGGTCATAATAATAGTGGAAGAGAAAGAAGGTCATTTAGAGGTCAGAAAATAAGTACAAAAAAAGGTAACATATAATAAAAAAAATAAAGGAAAAGTCGGAGAAATGAAAGACGTTTTTAATATCCTTTTACGAGGTTAGAAAAAAAGGAAGGTATTATTATTATTATTGGTTACATGCTGTGTGTGTGTGTGTGTGTGTGTGTGTGTGTGTGAACCAAAAGGAGACCATCCCCTTAATTGTCAAGTTCATGGTCGAAGAAGGAAGAGAAGAGAAGAAGAGGTTGTTGTTGTTGTTGTTGTTGTTGTTGTGTGAAAATGAATGAATGTTGTACCAATGATTATATTCCCTTGAGTATTGGCTGTGTTAAAGGGGAACACACAGACATACAGCTATACAGACACGGGTATATACAGTACATACATATATACAAAACATCACAGATACAAAAAAACACATACACACAGATACAAAACACCACATACACAGATGTAACACAACACATAACATATACACCAAACACAGGTACACACATACACAGAAACAAAAGGCACAGATGCATAAAAGTTTACACACACACACACAAACAAACACACACACAGCAGAGGAACCACGTCAAACCAAACACACACACACACACACACACACACACACACACACACACCATTCCATTCTCCTCTATACCTCTTTTCCTTTTACTCCTATGAACCTATGAACAGCGAGTGAAGTATTATTGTACAACTCTAGCATTTTACTAATTTTAAACCCTTCCTTTTCCATCATCTCTCTCTCTCTATATTCTCTTTCCCGCCTTTTTTTTTTTTCCCGCCATTTTTTTCCCGCCTTTTATTTTCTTTTCGTTTCCTCCTCGGGTATGGATTTCTCAAGGGCCAATAACAGCTCGTCTCTTTATGAAGGAGGTTTATTATTGGATGATGAAGGTGAGGGGGGGGGGAGGGGGGGAGAGGGGAAGTGGGGGCGGGGGAGGGGGAGGAGAGGAAAGAAGAGAGTGTCAGAGTGGTTGGGAAGACGTTAAGTGAAGAGCCAATAAGAACGAGGATAGCCTTACAGTGGGTATCCCGTGATTGGCTGATGAAACACGGGTGAAGAGGGGGTCAAGGAGGAGGAGGAGGAGGAGAAAGAGAAGGAGGAGGAGGAGAAAGAGGAGGAGGAGGAGGAGGAGGAGGAGGAGGAGGAGGAGGAGGAGGAAGGAGATGGAGATGGAGATGGAGAAGGAGGAGATGGAGGAAGGGGTAAAGAAAGAGATGGAGGAAGACAGAAAGGAGGATGAGAATGAAGAAGAAATAAAGGAGGATGAGATTGAAAAAGAAAGCCAGTGTAGAGGAGTATAAATAAGAAAAGGAAATCACAGGGAAAGAATAAGAGACACACGAGACAGGACAAGAGAGAAAGGCAAGATGGAAATAAGAGAAAGGTAAGATGGAAATAAGAGGAAGGCAAGATGGAAATAAGAGGAAGGTAAGATGGAAATAAGAGGAAGGCAAGATGGAAATAAGAGAAAGGCAAGATGGAAATAAGAGGAAGGCAAGATGGAAATAAGAGAAAGGCAAGATGGAAATAAGAGGAAGGCAAGATGGAAATAAGAGAAAGGTAAGATGGAAATAAGAGGAAGGTAAATTTCATCCTACGCAAAGGTTATTAATTAATTGTCGAGTATAAACACAAATCAGAAACCAACTGCACTGTATTCTGATTTCATGGTAATATATCCTATCCTATCCTATCCTATCCTAACCCAACTCAACCTATCCTAACCTAACCTAAAATCAACTACACTAAACTTATATTTCATTCCAATACAGTCAAACTTAATCTAACCTAACCAAACTTAGCCTAACCTAACCTATCCTAACCTAACCTAACCTAACCCAACCCAACCAAACCGAAAACTAACTACACTAAACTTAAATTTCATCCCAGTACATTCAAACTTAACCTAACCTAAGTTAAATCCAATTGCTCTGTACTCAAATTTCACTCTAATAAAACTTAACCTAACCTAACCAAACCTAACATCAACTGCACTCTACTGTACTCAGCTTTCAACCCAATACAACCCAACCAAACACGATAGATTTCCTCAACTCAGCCCCAGTCTATTTTCTTTCAGATCATCCTTCCCTCCTTCATACCATCGTTATCTTTTTTATCACGTTTCCTCAACTCATACTACTTTCTTTCATCCCATACATTCCTCATTCTCACCATTACTATACAGTTTATATATTTTTTTTCTTTTTTCACTAATAAATAATGTCTCTGAACCTCTCATCTTTCTTTAATATTTTCCTTATTATTTTTTTATCCTCACTATTCTGCAACTGTGATATAATTTTTTTGTTTGTGTGGGTTTTACAATACCTGACTCAGCAGTGCGTTTCTATGTATTACTTTTACATCACCTCTCGTTTCCCAACAATTTTATCTTGCCTGTGCACATGTATCAAAGTTAGCTCTGCCATCTCAGGTCCATCTCCGCTGTTTCAGTTTTATCTCTCTCTCTTTATAGTTTATTGCCCCACCCCTATCCTTTATACCAAACTCCTCTAAAAGTATTAAAACAAGGACTGAACACACGAAGAATGAAAGGTGTATGAAGCATAGAAGAGAAGGAAAGAAACATCAATGAACTGAGAAAGGAAAGGAGACGATAAACAAGGAAAAGAAGAGAAGAGAGGAAAGAAGCAACACAGTACAAGGTAAGGAAATGTTGATAAAGGAAGTGTATAAGGAAGAGAGGAGAAAAAAGAAGCAAGGTAGCAAAGAGTAAGGATATAATAATAATATGATGAAAAAAGAAAGATCGAAATTGAAGGAAGGAAAGAAATTGAAGGAAGCACCGTAGTACAGGGTAGCAAGGAAATTATAAGAAAGGAAGGATATAAGGAAGAGAAATGAGGATAGGATCAACGTGGTTTTGGGTAGAGGAGGAGAAATGTCGAGATAAGAGATGAAAGATGGACAAAAATAGGAAGACAGACAAAAAAACCAGTACGAGATATATATAACAAGTAAAATTTATTCAGCCAAAAACTATAGACCCCTTTTCTTTAGTTATTTGTTCAAGAGATGAAGGATGGAAATAGAATACGAAGATCAAAATGAGATAGATGAATGATAACGAAGAGCAAAATGAGATAGAGGAATGATAACGAAGATCAAAATGAGATAGAGGAATGATAACGAAGAACAAAATGAGATAGAGGAATGATAACAAAGAACAAAATGAGATAGAGGAATGATAACAAAGAACAAAATGAGATAGAGGAATGATAACAAAGAACAAAATGAGATAGAGGAATGATAACAAAGAACAAAATGAGATAGAGGAATGATAACAAAGAACAAAATGAGATAGAGGAATGATAACAAAGAACAAAATGAGATAGAGGAATGATAACAAAGAATCAAATCCTTCGTTACGTTGTACTGTTGCCCTTCATGGACTTACTTCTTCCCTTCTATACACAACAAACACGGTCAATATTTTTCATTCCCTAAAAAAAAAACCTGTAAATCCTGAGAGCTCTGAGTCGTGAATTAAGGAGAGCAGTACAGTGTTGGATAAATCTGAAAAAAAAAAAAAAAACTGATTTACCTATAAACTATTCTAAGCAACAGGCCACCATTATTATTATTATTATTATTATTATTATTATATATTAAGTCTGGTTCTGTTTCCTTATATACTTTGGGGAGGAATCAGGGAGTTCTTATGGACCGAAAGTATGATATTCTTCCCTTAACTTAACTAAGAGACTTATTAATATAACAGCATCGTGTCTCTTGTGAAAATATGGGTATCAAATCATGGGCTGGAAACTACATGTGGATATACAAACATAAAATATATATATAGGGAAAGATTGGCAAAATAAGATATAGGTGAGTTAAGGACCCTGTGATGTAGTCAGAAAATTGGAGGTAAATGAGTCCTTCAAATATTGCCACGAAACACCACCTATATGGAATGAGCTTGTTTCATGGCAAAGTCAGGAGAAATCAGAAGCCTCCAATGATCAAACATGAACACAGGGTCTCTTAAGGGGGAAGTTTTGTGTTGGTAATTCTGGAGTAAGTGAATCCTCCAAACAATTCCAAGCAACGGAACACCATTATTTTTGTTCATCTGGTCTTGTTCCCTGGCATACTTTGGAGGAATCAAGGCACTCCAATGTACCAAAAGTATACTCTCCCCTTAAGCTAGGTAGGAGTGTACTGTATATAGTCAATGTCTCTCCCTCTACCGTTCAATCACCGTCCAGTTTCCTTCCCCTCCTCCACTGTACCCCTATCTCTCCATTTTTACTCCCTTCCCCTCTTGGCCCCTCCATTTTTATCACATTCTTTCTCGCACCTTCCATTTCCTTCCTTTCCCTCCCTCTTTCCTTCCTTCCTTCCTCCCTTTCGTTACTCTCAGTCAGCCTTCTCCTCTTCTCTCATGTTATATTATCTTTCTATCTCTCTTTATATATTTCATTCTTCTCTCTCTCTCTCTCTCTCTCTCTCTCTCTCTCTCTCTCTCTCTCTCTCTCTCTCTCTCTCTCTCTCTCTCTCTCTCTCTCTCTATCTCTCTCTCTCTATCTATCTATCTATCTCTCTCTCTCTCTCTCTCTTTCTCCAAAAGCTATATCACTTCCATAACTCTATTTAACTATCTATCAATCTATCCTTTCAATAACTATCCCACTTCCTTACACTCTTCCATAACTCTCTCTCTCTCTCTCTCTCTCTCTCTCTCTCTCTCTCTCTCTCTCATTACTTTCCAAATCTCTCCAGCTCTCTCCAGCCTTGTTCTTTCTCCCCCCTACGCCTCTCCCTAACATTTTACATCCTGTCCATCAGCCTTCCAAATTCGTTTTCCCTCTCCCTCTCTCTCTCCCTCTCTCTCTCTCTCTCTCTCTCTCTCTCTCTCTCTCTCTCTCTCTCTCTCTCTCTCTCTCAGCCCGTTTCGGACGTTTGCTGAACGACGCGGTCATCAACCACCCGATCAAAAAACGGGACTACCCAGGTACGTCAAGGTCAGGTAACGTAAAACAAATAAATAGAGTAAACCGAAATAGCTTAAAGGTATTTTACGTAAACGCTCGCAGCATCCATAACAAATTTACAGATTTAGAGGAATTAACTTTCACAGAAAATTATGATATAATCGGCATAACCGAATCGTGGCTAAATACTGAAAGCAGAGATTTCCTAGCAGAGTATAAAATTCCCGGTTACACAATATTTGAAAAAGGACGAACAAATAAAAGGGGAGGCGGAGTTCTATTATATATTAAAGACGATCTTAAACCAATCCTATTATCAAAGCCACATATTGATAACGTAGATACACTTTATATACTCATTAGAAATAATTGTGGGGCGAAACTTTTGTTAGCTTTATTATACAGACCCCCAGCTCAACCTGTACAAACCGACCGTGATATCTATGAGCAATTAAACGAAATTATTAACACGCAACATTCCATAATTCTTGGTGACTTTAATTTACCAGTAACAAAGTGGGGAGAACCGTTATCAGCTCATTATGGTCAAGATCTTTACACTAACTTACAAGAGAGCTCCCTTATCCAATATGTCAACAGCCCAACTCGCGGAAATAATGTTCTTGACCTAGTATTTGCAACAAACGAAGACATGATAGAGAATACTAACGTAGGTGAAGAATTTACCAATAGCGACCACCGCATAATAACTTTCAGTATAAATTTTAACAAAAGCGACATAAAGTACAGCTACGAAAAAATCCCCGATTTTAGAAAAGCCAATTTCAACCAACTCAGAGCGATACTAAAAGAAACCGACTGGAAATGTCTGCGAGACACTATTGACATAAATACACAATGGAACTTTTTCACTAATGCGTACACAAAAGCGGTCAGGGATAGCATACCATTAAAAAACCGACGTTCAGCACAAAATTTAAAGCCCAAGTGGTGGAGTAAAGATATAGCCGACTGTTTACGAGCCAAAAAGAACGCCCATAATAAAGTAAAAATCACAGCCAATAATGACGACCGTGCCAAGTTTACAGACTTACGAAGAAAAGCCAAAAAGTTAATCAAACAGAGTAAAAAGGAAATTGAAAAACACGTTGCAAATCAGAGTAAGACAAACCCGAAAGAGTTCTACAGTTATATTCGACAAAAGAAAGTACTTACGTCAACTATCGGTCCAATTCTTGATGAAAATGGGGACTTTACGACAGATGAAGAGCGAATGAGTAGTATCCTAAATACTTTCTTTGCATCAGTCTTTACTATAGAAAACCCGAACGATATTCCAGCTGAAACAACAGTCCAAAATGAAAACACCGAGGTTTTAAATAATATCAGCATAACAGAAAATGACGTAATCAAATGTATTGATAAATTAAATGTAAATAAGTCACCTGGGCCTGACACGATCTCCCCTCGCGTAATAAAGGAAGCTAAAAGCGAAATAGTAAAACCTCTGACTCTGCTATTTAACTATTCTTTACACACTGGAACAATACCTGATGATTGGAAGCTCGCTAACGTAACACCAATATTTAAAAAAGGCAGCAAATCTTTACCTAGTAACTATCGCCCTATCAGCCTAACCTCAGTAGTATGCAAAATGTTAGAGACAATCATACGAGATAAACTTACATATCATTTAGAGGAAAATAACTTACTCAGAGACACTCAACACGGTTTCCGCAATAAACGCTCTTGCCTAACGAATCTATTAGACTTTTTAAATGACATTTTTAACGAATATGATAAGAGTAAAGCAGTAGACATAATTTATCTAGATTTCCAAAAAGCCTTTGACAAAGTTCCCCATAAACGTTTAATAACTAAATTAAAATCTCACAGAATCCAAGGCGACACCGTAAGATGGATAGAGAACTGGCTAAGAAACCGTAAACAACGTGTGGTAATAAATGGTAAATCATCTAATTGGACTGGCGTTACGAGCGGGGTGCCACAAGGGTCAGTTTTAGGCCCAATCCTTTTCCTAGTTTACATAAACGACATAGATGAAGGTCTCTCATGCATAATATCGAAGTTTGCCGATGACACTAAAATTGCAAATACAGTACTCACTAACGCACAAACTAAAGAAATGCAAGATAATCTCGATAAATTGTCGAATTGGGCAAAAACTTGGCAAATGTCCTTCAATGCAGATAAATGTAAAGTACTCCATATCGGACATCGTAACGTAACTGCAAACTACTCGTTAAATGGTAATCAAATTAAAAGCGTGGATCAAGAGACAGACTTAGGGGTCACAATATCAAGTAACCTAAAACCCAGTCAGCAATGTACGGAAGTAATTAAGAAAGCAAATAAAACTATCGGCTTTATTGGCAGAGCATTCGAGTATAAGTCTAAAGATACAATCCTCACTTTGTATAATTCCTTGGTCCGTCCCCTTATGGAATATTGTGTCCAAGCCTGGTGCCCGTACTACCAGAAAGATATAGTAAAATTGGAACGAGTCCAACGTAGAGTTACTAAAATGATACCATGTCTACGAAACAAAACGTATGAAGAGCGGCTAAATAAATTGAATCTATTCCCATTAGCACAACGTAGATTGAGAGGCGACTTAATCCAGGTATTCAAAATAATCAAAGGCATAGACAATATGGACTGCAACAAATATTTCAATATCGATCAATCAAACTACACGAGAGGTAATGGCTGTAAAATCATAGGTAAATCTTTTAACTCACACGAATCCAAGAATTTCTTTTTTAACCGAGTCGTCAACTTATGGAATGGGCTTCCCCGTAACGTAATAGAATGTAACACAGTAGATAGCTTCAAACGTCGCCTTGATAAACACCTTGCATCTAATCCCCGTCTTTCGATGTTTACTAATGAATAATTTTTTGCCCATTACAGGTGGCAAGTTAGCCAAATTTCAACTACTTTCTATCTTTCCTATAAAATTTCCTTGTGGAGTTTTCTCTACCAACTCCACAAGGTTCTGACTCCTAACTTTATTTCCAGTACGGCTCAGGCCGGAGGGATTGGAGGGTGGGGAGAGAGCCTTCTACTTTGCTATCCTTACCTACGACTATCACTGGGGAGATATTCATTCTCTACCAGTAACCTTCTAATCAGATCACCCCGTGTGGACCGTAAGGTCTGTTGTGGTCTGCGATTCTATGTAACTCTATGTAACTCTCTCATAACCTCTCCACCAATTGCCTCTCGCTACTTTCACCTTCCTTCCTTCCTCACTCTTTCCCTCTCCCTTCCCCTTCACCCCCACCACCTCTCCCACCAGTGCTAAAAGAGTGAGGTGGTGTAAATATTGGATACTGCAGCTGGTAATTGGGTGGCCTGGGACCTGCCAATAAAACTCGCCAAAGCTAAGAATGGCAACTTTAATTGGTGCGTAGTGGCTTCCTGGTCTTCTGCTACCTACCTACCTACCTACCCCCTCCTACCTACCCCCTCCAGCCTACCTACCTACCTACCAACATACCCCCTCCTACCTACCTACCCTCTCCTATCTACCTACCTACCTACCTACCCACCTCCTTACCTACCTACCTATCTGCCTCTCCTTTATAGCTTGCTGGCTCGCTCTCTCTCTGTCTGTCTGTCTGTCTGTCTGCCAGTCTTATTCTCTGTGTCTCTTTGTTTCTCTGTCTCTGTCTGTCTTTCTCTCTCTCTCTCTCTCTCTCTCTCTCTCTCTCTCTCTCTCTCTCTCTCTCTTACCCTACTGCATCCCAATATCAATATTTGCCACTTATCCATAAATACACACATTCATTACCAATTCATTTCCTAATCAATTAAATCTATACACATTAGTGGTGATAATTTGTCCATCTGTTTGCCAGTCTTAAAAAAAAAAAAAAAAAAAACTATAATTATATTAACGAATCCTTATTGAATTTGCCACAGAAGTAGTTCAGATTTAAAACAGGAAAAAGGAAAGAAAAAGAATGAAAGATAATACACAAAACAGATACTAAATGAAAAAAAAGGAAAGAAAAAAAATGAAAGATAATACAGAAAACAAATACTAAACGAAAACAAAAGATAGAACAAGAATAAACAATATATAATAGGGAATGAAGTGGGGAGATAGAGAGGACAGTAAGAGTAAAAGTTAAGGGTGGAACACTTGCTAATGAGAAATGTGTAAGAAATTATTGAGTGAAGAGATAGAGAGAACTGTATGAAGAAGAAAATGGGTAAAATTGTTAGGGAGGGAAATAGGGAAATAGAAATGAGTGTAAGAGAAATAATAAGTAAATAAATGATGGAATAGGGTTGAAGAGAAATGGGTAATAAGAATGGGAAGTGGGAACGAAGTAAAAGAAAATAGGTAATGAGATTTGGAAAAGAAGTAGGAAATAAAAGATAAACAAAAGGACTGTAAGAAAAAGAAAATGGAAAATAAGAATGGGAAGAAGGAAATAAAATATAAAAAGATTGCCAGTAAGAAAAATAAAATGGAAAATAAGAATGGGAAGAAAAGTAGTTAATAAAAGATAAACAAAAAAGGACAGTAAGAAAAATAAAATGGAAAATAAGAATGGGAAGAAAAATAGTTAATAAAATATAAACAAAAAAAGAGAGTAAGTGGAATGGGTGATACCTGTGGGTGCAGTCAGTCTACCTTAATTAAATAGAGATTCTTTTGTTGGTGAATTGGAAGGTCTCTGATTCCTCCAAACTATGCCACGAAACAGATCCCCTATTAGTACCACTGAGGGCGTCTGTTTTCTGGTGAAGTTTGGAGGAACCAGTAGTCTTCTAATTCACCAACATTATAGTACGGTATAGTGTTGATAATTCTGGAGCAACTGATTCCTCCAACGTATACCGGGTTGGTTGTTGGTTGCCTGTTGCTTGGAATACTTTGGAGGAATCAGTTGCTCCATATCTACCAACACTGTACTTCCCCTGTAAAGAGGCAATACAGTGTTGGGTCAATCTGGAGCAACTGATTCCCCCAAACTCTTTCAGGAAACAACAGTCGTAACATATAGGCATCAAGAAGCATAGAAGGTACAACACAGCAGATAAAACACAGCAGCTATAACACAACAGAGCAGCCACAACACAGCAACAGATAAAACACAGCAGATAAAACACAACACAACAACAGCCACAACACAACCACAACACAACCACAACACAACACAACCACAACACAACACAGCCACAACACAACAACACAACACAGCCAAAACACAACACAACCACAACACAGCCAACACAACAACAGCTAAAACACAACACAACAACAGGTACTGAAGTGGAACGCCTATTAAAAAAAAAAATAATAATAAAAAAAATACAGGATGGACCAAAATTGGGAATGAAGGCCACTAATCCCAATTATACCAGTATCCCACCAAATCCCTTGTGATGCCCGGGGGATTGGGGGGCAGATTGTCAGAGCTCTGTTGTCATAATCCCCTAACCTCTAGTTTCGTTTTTGTTGTGTGTGTGTGTGTTTTTTTTTGTTTTTTTTGGCTTGGGGGGTCATAATCCCTATAGTCTGTGTGTGTGTGTGTGTGTGTGTGTGTGTGTGTGTGTGTGTGTGTGTGTGTGTGTGTGTGTGTGTGTGTG
Organism: Petrolisthes manimaculis; assembly: GCA_034508575.1. Lineage (NCBI taxonomy): Eukaryota > Metazoa > Arthropoda > Malacostraca > Decapoda > Porcellanidae > Petrolisthes > Petrolisthes manimaculis. The sequence continues at coordinate 7,990 of JAWZYT010002996.1, read as the reverse complement.
TGTGTATGAGGACAGTGTGTGTGTCTGTGTGTGTGTGTGTGTGTGTGTGTGTGTGTGTGTGTGTGTGTGTGTGTGTGTGTGTGTGTGTGTGTGTGTGTGTGTGTGTGTGTGTGTGTGTGTGTGTGTGTGTACTGTATCCTCAACAGCCGATCCCAGAATATTTTACCCAATAATTAAAACAAGATGAACGTCCTTCAAGTAAAGTCTTCCAGTCCTGTTACTTCACACACATACACACACACACACACACACACACACACACACACACACACACACACACACACACACACACACACACACATCATCATCATCATCATCCTTCCACATCTAACCCCTGACGTCAATCTATCTAATGGCAATCAACATATATACATATACAACATATATACATACATAACATAAATATAAAACAACATTATATACATAAGGTCTTTGACTAACTCTCGTGAATGTTATCAGGGCAATGTGTGAGGTGAAGGAGGGGAGGTAAGAACTGTGAGGTTAGGAAGGAAGGGAGGGACTGTGTGTGTGAGGTGTGGAGAGGAAGGAAGGGAGGTGTGTTGAGGATGGGAGGGAAGAAAGGGAGGTGTGTTGAGGTGAGGAAGGGAGGGAGGGACTGTGAGTGTGAGGGGTGAAAGGGAGGGAAGGGAGGTGTGTTGAGGTGAGGAAAGAAGGATGGTATTGTTAGTGTAAGGGGAGTGAGTGAGTGAGGATGTATATGAGGTGAGGGGGTAGGGAAGGATGTGATGTGAGGGGAGGGAGTAAGTGAACATGTGTAAGGTGAGGGAGTGACTAAGTGATGAGGGAGAGAGAGACTATGTGTGATGAGAGGGAGTGAGTGAGTGAGGGACTATGTGTGATAAGGGAGGAGAGGGAGGGTGTGAGGGAGTGAGGGAGTGTAGGGTAAAGGGAAGGAGACTCAGGAAAAGGCAAGAGTGGAAGGGCAGATCAAACAGTACATTCAAAATTCATCAACCCTTCTTAATAACTGGGGAGAGAGAGAGAGAGAGAGAGAGAGAGAGAGAGAGAGAGAGAGAGAGAGAGAGAGAGAGAGAGAGAGAGAGAGAGAGAGAGAGAGAGAGAGAGAGAGAGAGAGAGAGAGAGAGAGAGAGAGAGAGAGAGAGAGAGAGAGAGAAAGAGAGAGAGAGAGAGAGAGAGAGAGAGAGAGAGAGAGAGAGAGAGATATGAGCCACTATTCCTTCTCCAGTATTGCCTTCCTAAAATGATTGATTCCTACACAATACGTAAACAAGATAATAATAACAACAATAACAATAACAACAACAACAATAACAATAATAATAATAATAAATAAATAACAATAACAACAATAACAATAAAAATAATAATAACAAATAATAAAAATAATAATAATAATAATAATAATAATAATAATAATAATAATAAAATAATAATAATAAAAATAATAACATAAATGAGTTAGCTTTACTTGGTGTGGCACAAAGTCATAATAAATATATGTAAATTTATAGTAGACGACGTGTTTAAGTGAATTCCTTATCATTAGCATTTCGTTAACATTAAAGGACCCTGTGATCGTGTGTATATAAAAAAAATGGAGGCTTCTGATTCCTCCTGACCATGCCACGAAACAAGCTCCTTCGAATCCATACACAGCAGGTGGTGTTTCGTGGCAATACTTGAAGGACTCATTTATCTTTGGCTAGAGTAATGGACGGATGTGTGTGTCTGTCTGCTGGGGGGTGTAAATATGTGTGTGTGTGTGTGTAGTAAAATTAATGTGTTAACTTAGTTCTTCGTGTGTGTGTGTGTGTGTGTGTGTGTGTGTGTGTGTGTGTGTGTGTGTGTGTGTGTGTGTGTGTGTGTGTGTGTGTGTGTGTGAGACAGAGCAATATACCAAAACAAGAGCAGCAACATCATCATCAAACCAAACCAAAAACAAATAACTAACTAAAAAATAAATACATACATAAATAAATAAATACATAAATATATAGATAAATAAATACATAGATAAATAAATACATAAATAAATAGGTAAATAAATGCATACATAAATAAATAAATACATAAATAAATAGATAAATACATACATAAATAAATAAATACATAAATAAATAAATTGATAAACACATAAATAAATAGATAAATACATTCATACATAAATACATAATCATAAGGTACTCACATTTGACTAACAGGAACTCTCTAAATTCCTCCTGGTTATAGAAGACAGGGGGACAAGGGAGAGAGGGACCAAAGAGTGGCACCGTCTCCTCTGAATATACTTGTAGACGGTAGGCATCCTCGTCAGACAGATAAGACACCAAGGCGAACACATCTGGGTTACACTTCAGTTAAGGAAATATATCTAGAAGTACTGTAGGAGTGGTTGAAGGAATTGTTTGATGGATGGTGAATATGGATGAAAACATGATAGAGATTAAAGGATGGTGAATATTGATGAATAGAATGCACACGTATGGATGAATAAATAGTGAATATGGATGAAAACGTGATAGAGATTGATGGATAAATGGATAAACATTATTCTGGTCCTAGAAGTATTGTACCTAGTATATGTAAAGTGACTAAATAGGATAAATTTAATAGGTGAGTAGTCTAGTATGGAAGCGACAAGATGAAAGACACCTATAAATTATACAGCTTACAGAAGGGAAGTACATACACACTCAGTCATAATGTATTCTGGTGATGTGTGAAGATGTTATTACCCAACCCTGTATAAAGAGGAGAGGAGAGGAGAGGAGAGGAGAGGAGAGGAGTGAGAGAGAGAGAGAGAAAGAGAAAGAGAAAGAAAGAGAAAGAGAGACAGAGACAGAGAGAAAAACAGAGAGAGAGAGAGAAAGAGAAAGAAAGACAGAGAGACAGAAAGAGAGAGGTTGTGTCCTTATACATACAGGACAGCAAGGGGGATCTAACTTTAATGGCTTCATCAAGTGAATACATTATTTGATTATGCGTCAGGGAAAGGAGATAGATTATACAGTGGAATATTTAGTGGGTTGGGACAAAGAGTAGAGACCAATGTATGAAAGGGAAGATAAATACAACCATTATATATTAGGATATCTGGCATTAGAAATCAATTTGATATAAAAACAATAATTATATATAAGTTTATCTGACACTAGAAATCAATTGGATATAAAAAATATATATATATATATAAGTTTATCTGACACTCGAAAATATATAAACAATCATTATATATAAGTTTATGTGACACTAGAAAATATTTATCAATTAACTACTGTATGTGCATAATGAAGGTAAAAACGTACTATGATTTTTCATCTTATTTACATTTACAAAAATTAAAATATATACATTTGAATACACACGTTTTCTGGCACGCTAACCAGACTAAAAGCTTATGCTATATATTATACATGACCTGAATCAAAATGGAAATACGACACACAAGGAGTACCGGTATATGATTATACATGAATACTAATACTAATACTAATAACAATAACAATAACAATAACAATAACAATAACAATAGTAATAATAATAATAATAATAATAATAATAATAATAATAACAATAACAATAGTAATAATAATAATAATAATAATAATAATAATAATAATAATAATAATAATAATAATAATAATAATAATAATAATAACAATAACTATAATAATAATAATAATAATAATAATAATAATAATAATAATAATAATAATACGATATCAGATAACGCATGATGTACAATTTACACAATATATATCCTTGTTATTGTGTGCATGAAAACCACACGTGAAAAACACTGTAATTCCGCTGGGTAATAATAATAATAATAATAATATATAATAATAATATATAATAATAATATATATTCACACACGTACGTATATTATTTCTTATCAGAGCAGCGAGGCAGGTGTGTGGAAGTAGGATTAATTATTTATTTAACTGTTACTTTGGATATTCTGAAACCTGATAGTTATGACACCTTAAGAGGGAAGTACAGTGTTGGCAAATCTGGAGCAACTGATTCCTCCAAACTATTCCAAGCAACAGGACTGACTCCTTTATTTTTGTCCATCTGGTCCTGTTTCCTGGCCTATTTTGGAGGAATCAAGGCACTCCAATGTACCAAAACTATTCTCTCCCCTTAAGTACCCTGTGATCGTGTATGAGACTTGGTGGCTTCTGATTCCTCCTCACTATGCCACGAAACAAGCTCCTTCCATATTGGTGGTGTTTCGTGATGATGTTTGAAGGACTATTTAACCTTCAGTTTTCAGACTACTTCGCGGGCCCCTTAAGGAGATGGTAAGTACAGTATTGGTATATCTGGAGCAACTGATTCCTCTAAAATATTCCAAGCAACTGACCACCAATTATTTTATTAATATGATCCTGTTTCCTGGCATACTTTGGAAGAATTAAGGCTATCCAATGAAGGTACCAAAAGTGAACTACCGCCTTAATTAATTAAAAGAGGAGAGAAAGATATTGGTTGTGATTGATAAATAATGCAGAGTTGCCAATGTTCAGTGTGACAGACAGACAGACAGACACACACACACACACCAGGCCAGCAAGACAGCCAGTCAGCCACCTACCTACCCACCCAAATGGCTAGCCACCAAGCTATATACAGTACACAGCCAGACAGCCAAACCAACCAACCAGTCCAAACCCACCCACCCAATCACCCACCAGACAGACAGACAGACAGACAGAGACAGCAACGCCACACCTCCCCTAGCGGCCGACTCGTGCACTAACCTGATGAACTCGGAGGCGTGAATTTACAACGCAGTGAATTAGGGAGTCGGAGTGGCCCAACACGGCGCTTTTGAGTTCTGATTAATGTACTGGGGTGAAGGAGAGGGTGAGTTGAGGGGAGGGGAGGGGAGGGGAGGGGAGGGGAGGGGAAGAGAAAGGAGTGATTGGGGGTGAAGGGAGGGGAGAGGGTGAAGGGAGGGGAGAGGAGGGTGAGAGAATGGAGGCTGTGGGTGGGAGAGAGAGGAGTGGGTGGGGGTGAAGGGAGAGGAGAGTGAGAGAGAGGGCTGTGGGTGGGTGAGAGAGAGGAGTGGGAGAGAAGGGAGGCTGATGGAGAGAGGGAAAGAAAAGCTGGAAGGAATAGGAGTGGAAGAGAAGGAAAGCTAAGAAAGGGAGAAGCGAGGGAGGGAGAGCGAGCAAGAAAGGAATGAAAGGAGAAAGGAAGAAGGGAAGTGGGAACGAGGAGAAGAGAGACAAGTGAACAGATACACAATAATTATCTTTAGCTAAATACACAGCCTAAATCATAATATATCTTGCAACACTTTCCTTCCATTATAGTAAATATCTTGGTAATAGAGAACAACACATGTATGATTACTGTAACTTTAACTACTTATAACTTGACACTATATAAGGATAGAACTATGAGAAAGGTATCCGTGACGAGGTAAATCAACTATAAACTAAGTATACAAAGTAGGTTTTCCAAAATACACGTTTTTTATTATATAATATATAAATTTACGACTTTGCACTTTAAAAAAACAGGTACTTACTCCTCCAAAGAAAATCTGGAAATAGGACCAGGTGAACACACATGATGGTAGCCAGTTACTTGGAATAGTTTGGAGGATTCAGTTGCCCCAGATTTACAGACCACCAAACTTCCCCTTAAATCTATACAGTTGAGTACCCCTGCCTTATCACATATTCTCGTGTGTATACAAAAGGATACGAGTAAACTGTGATTTGATGTATGAGGGTGAGAAGGCGGCCATGTCCTCTGCTCCTCCTTCCAGAAACACGATGTTGACTATGTCGTTACCAATGTGACGCTTCCTCTCAACCTGTCAGGGGGAGAGAAAAACAGATGGTGGTGAGTGGTGATGGTGGTGAGAGGAGTGAGTGGTGGTGTTGGTGAGAGGGGAGAGATGGAGAGAAGGTAGTGGGTGGTGATGGTGAGGGGTGAGGAGTGAGGGCAGTGAGTGGTGATGGTGAAAAAGGAGGGATGAAGAGAGAGGGCAGGGAGTGGTGACGATGAGGAGAGAGAGGGTGAGGACAGAGGGGGAAGGACAGAGGGAATGGAGTCAAAGAAATCAATCAAGAGTATAGAAAACACATCAATCAATCAACCACATGACACATCCACCTGTTGCAAAAGGAAAACAAATTATGTACACGACCACCTCACTTTTCTACAAGGCGGCTGTGTAGGTAAAAAGAATGTTATGTATTTTTTTTATCTCTGTTCTGTTCCTTAATTTCTACTACATATAATATCACACTTAAATACAGACTAAATATAAGAGCCAAAATCGAATGGCTCGTTAAAAATTTAGAGGTTTTGTAGCTTATTTTCTGGAGACCATTTTTGCCTTTCACTGTACACTGGATATAAATACGAGTATATCTTAGTATTACAAAACAATAACACAAACAACAAACAAGACACAAGAACCACAAGTTACTATAAATGTAGCCAAAGACACAACACGTTAAGCTGACGGAAGGAAAGGAATTTAAGTCAAGCTAAGTCCAGGAAGTCAACCCAACTTAAGACAAAAGAAAACAAGTAAGGTTTGTGAGCGAGAAAACAAGCCAATTTGCCCAGACAGTGGAAGCGGCAACTGGGGAGGAGTCGACCGCTAAATGCCAAAAGGAAAGGGAAAAAAAAACAGAGAAAAAAGAAGATAAAGCTGGAGAAAATAAGGGGTGATGAAGTTGAAGAAGTAAAGGAATAAACAAATAACCGAAGATATAACTGAAGACGTTAAGGAAGAAAAGCAGCTAAGTAAAGAAAAGAAGAGACAAAAAAAAAACTAAGATGAAACTGAAGAAATATAGGGAAAGTAAATAACCGAAGATAAAACTGAAAAAGTAAGAGAAGAGGAGACAAGAATAAAAAAACAAAACGAAGGTATCATGGAAGAAATAAAGGGAAAGGGAAGAGAAGGAGGAGGAGGAGGAGGAGGTGACAGAGAGTGAGAAGAGGAGGAAGAGGAGGAGGTGACAGAGAGTGAGAAGAGGAGGAGGAGGAGGAGGAGGGTGACAGAGTGAGAGGAGGAGGAGGAGAGGAGGTGACAGAGAGTGAGAAGAGGAGGAGGAGGAGAAGGTGACAGAGAGTGAGGAAAGTTAATGTTTATCACCCCTCAAAACTTTTCCTTATTGGTATTCGGAAAACAGAGGAAAAGCAAAGTATGTTCAGTATGCCAGGGCTAACTAAGTTTATGCCTCAGTGTGTGTGTGTGTCTCGCAGATCAACCCTTCAAATATCTTAAGTGTTTTTATTGTCAAGGAAATTAACGTATATAGCTCAGAACTCATCTCTCTCTCTCTCTCTCTCTCTCTCTCTCTCTCTCTCTCTCTCTCTCTCTCTCTCTCTCTCTCTCTCTCTCTCTCTCTCTCTCTCACACACACACACAAGTAAAGACAGAGGGAGTACTGGAGGTGTTAATTGGTGGATGTAAACAAAGAGAAGAGGGGGATAGAGAAGGGGAAATGGGAAGGGAGAAGGATAGGGTAAGAGGGGCTGGAGTGGGGTGGGGTAAGAGTGTCAAGAGTAGAGTGGGGTGGAGTTGAGTGGAGTGAGTGGGGTAGGGTGGAGTGGGGGTAGAGTGGGGTGGGGTGGGGGTAGGGGTCAAGGATCAAAAATAATCTCAGCAAGATCCCACCAAAATACCTCGGGACCAGAGGGGATTGTGGCTAAGTTTTATGAAGGCGCGATAATTTTCCCGCGAATCTCTGTAATTAAATGAGGTGTAAAAAAGTTTCAAGACCAGATTAGGGAAGAGGGAAAAGTCACATGGGTCTGGGGGAAGGGAAGGGAAGCAAAAAATTAGGCACCGATTAATTATTTCCCTCGCCGGATTTGTAATTATGGGGATGATGGCATGTCATTTGGTGGTACCTTGATTCCTCCAAAGTATGCCAGGAAACAGGACCAGATTGACAATAATAATGGTGTCCCTGTTGCTTGGAATAGTTTGGAGGATTCGGTTGCTCCAGATTTACCAACCCTTCT